>JAFLJL010010017.1:0-27476 GCA_018398815.1 Conus ventricosus
CCCCTCCTTTTTTTTTTAAAAAATTGTTAATTAAACGCTAAAAAGGCTGGACAAAATTTACATGTCAACGGGGGGGGCACTATCACGATCAATTTTTTATTGGCTGCGTGTGTTTTTGGGCAGACGCCCTTTCAGAATTACGATCTACATGCATGAAGCATTACAGCTTAGACTCATCACATTACATCTCTGCCCCAGCTTTATCTTGGGATGCTTTCTTAAAGTCTACAAACATTCAGATTGACTTAATATCTGATCTACCCACATTTCAGATGATTGAGATGGGCTGGGGGGAGGTATTAGCAGGGCCTCACATCCTTACTCTAAAAACCAACAACAAGTATTTAGACGATTATGACTCCACTATACCATCCAACTATCTAATGTACTTAGACGCCACATATGTATGGATGGGCCATGAGTCAACCGCTTCCACTGAGAAACTTTAAAATGATAAAAGGGCCTCATGATGTCAATACAGTGTTAGGTTATTCTGTCACAGCTTACGCCTGAAATCCGCGGGACTAATCTTGGAAGTAGACTTAGAATACCCTAAAGAACTACGCGATTCCACAACGATTACCCCTTACCCGCAGAAGATTAAAGATGAGTCCTATCGAACGCCTCAACTCGTGCTAATCTTCGACAAAAAAACTAAATTGGGTGCCATTACAGACTCCTACAGTTTTACTTAAAACACGGTTTAAAGCTGACAGCTGTTCACAGAATAATTTCTGTGATCAAGAGTCTTTTATGAGGCCATACATCAAGAAAAATTTACTGTTCTTAGAACCAAGCCACTGACGCTTCAGAAAAAGACTTCTTTAAAATGATGAACAGATCTGTTTTGGCAAAACCATGGAAAATACACACAATCGTAAAGATGTGAAAATTAGTTACAAAGAAAACCAAGCAATTAAGTTTGCCTCTAAACCTAACTATCAAGACTTAGAAGATTTTAACGACAGCCTGGTTGGCATTATGATGAAGATAAGATGTTAAGTTGGACAAGCCGGGTTTATTGGCTTTACTGTTTAGAGTTGTCAAAGTTATTGATGTTAGAATTTCTGTACAAACTTTTAACCGCGGTACCCAGAAGCAAGAGTCCTTTACACAGCACTGACTCTTTTTTCTAGACATCCCAATGAGACTTTTACAAAGACTTAGAAACGAAGTGCTAAAGGAATGATGGGGTGGTACGACACATGCGGACTATCCAAAAGACAGTCCTTTCCATTCAACTGTAAACAAGAAAGTGATTGGAAAGATGAAGGATGAAATTAATGGAACGTTATCAAAGAATATGTTGGTTTGCGGTCAAGGATTATACGTTGCCGCCCGATCTGTAATAAAGAGGCTAGGGCATAAATAAGAGTTGCAAAAAAATTAACTCACGATCTCAAGCAGCTCTTTTGAAAACAAAGTATTTTATACCAAATGTTAATCTGCGCTCTTCTCTTCATCAGTAAACACAAGTGCTGTTAACAAAAACACTGTCTCTAACAATTTCAAGAGAACTTACGTCAATTTCCCGAGTTTTTCATATGCTGTAGGACATTGGAGAACTTGAAAGATTACTTGACTTTCTTGACTTGTGCTTAACTTAGAACCTAACAAGAACCTAACAAGAACCTAATAGTACTTACTTAAGAACATAACAAGAACTTAAGAACCTAACTAGTAATTACTTAAGAACAAACTAGTACTTTATTTAACTTATAATTTACTTGTACTTAAAGGTTTTACTTTAGCGATTTTTGATAATTTGTTAAAAAACAGGTCTACAGTCATATAACTACGGTTTAGTATTCATTTTTTAAATAAAAACGCCGAAAGAAATTTAATAGATAAAAAACGATGTTTTCTTTTGCACACCTGTTCAAACCCCGCGCGTAGACCGAAAACCGTGAACGTCACATGGACTGGCCGTCAGCCGCGACCTACTCAAAACAAGCCCAACGCCAAGTGAAATCAACACTAGTTGCGAACCCTACGAGCCTAAAATCGTCACGAGGGGGTGGCAGATATTGTGCTGTAGGCGAGTGCACCGCTCAGCAAGGAGACGGATATTCTTTGCACACATTTCCAACAGATCCAGATACTCGAATGAAGTGAATTCGTTATACGTGCAACCATGCACCGGGCAGCTCAAGTTGTTTCTCCCACGTCAGTTCCAGCTGGAACCGCGGAAACGAGCTATTCCGACAATTGCCGAGCGCGTATGAGTGATCAAAAACTTCGTCAGCATTGAGCGCGTATACTTTGAAGCGGAGTGGGTAAGCTCGTACAGATAGTACGCTAGTCGCACGTTTTATTCTGTTCCTTATCTCTGGACAGATCCCACTTGTATAACTTGAATGAAACACGATAAGGCTTGTAGAAGGAGAATCTCCGCTCCGCCGCCACGCGAGATCGCATCAAAGAAGTCCATCGGTAGCCTCCATCGAGACTTCGGAAAGTCCGAACGCCTTCGTGAATGCTGAGTTCGGGCGTCCAGCTTGACCTGGAACTGTCTGGTTAAAAAGAACTTTAGCGTTCAACTGATAAGGTGACAGGCCTTGCAGAAACATCCCCAGAGGTCACATTGGCAGTCCGCATCATATCACTGGGCTTTAACATGTTACAGATTAAATACCGGACGATATGCCCAAGAACCATCAGAACGCTTTTCTGTCGCACGTCGCTGTCCATCAGTGACTCACATCCAGAGCATTAAGCAGCCAAGATTTAGTTGAGTACCTCCCGTTTTCTGATACAGTGAAAATGCCCACTTTCGCGGATCGATTACGTGTGATCGGGAGCGAATCGGATGTTTAATTTATACCAAGTTTATCAAACATTTCATATTTCTGCATACGCTGACCAATTATAACGGAAACCTCTAAAGTAACCTTAACTTGTAATTTACTTGCAGCTTAAACTTAAAAAGTACTTTTGATAACTAACTTAACTTTACTTTCTATCTTAACTTTACTTTAATCCTATTCTTAAAACCTATTCCATAGAAAATGATCTACAGCGGGAGTTTTGCACTTTTTACAGAAGTTGGTTTCTTCATCTTAGGCTACGCATGGATGGGTGCTTGCGTATGACTCTTGATGATGTTGTTAGTATGGTGTTAAGTATCTGTATGCTAAAAAACCACCCCCAGCAACAAACACAGCTCCCAATACAAATGATACATCTTATTGATTGATTGTCGATGTGTTGTTGTTAATTGTGTGTTTGAATATTGTGTTTTTGTTGGTAGGCGGCGATGATGTATTACTATCTAACATGGGGGGGTGGGCAGGATTGGTTTGCTTTACTCATCTGTTATCCATTCAGCTAGTTTACGCCCACCTCAACACGTCCATGATTTTTAAGTCTTAGTAACATTAACTCCCCTGGAACATCACTTTGCGGAGAACTCACTTGGGGTACATTCTGCTCCTGGGAGGCCTGCTGACGTCCTGTACGTCCTTCTCGCTCTTTTTTTTTATTGCGATTAAATGTTAATATGATCAAAATAATATGATTAAAGTAATTAATCCCAAGATGAATGGGCATAACATCGTCGCCAAAACAGGTTGAAAACATGTCACATGCAAGAGTTAATTAATCCCATGATGAATGGCATAACATCGTCCCAAATCTGTAATACATGTCACATGCCAGACTTTCTAGGCGACCTTGTTTAAAACGATCTAGTGATAAGTCATATTTTAAATCTTCTTCTGAATCAACCGTCGCCATCGTTTACTACTCACTTAACATATAAACTAATCATTGTCTGCCCCACCGATCAAACCATATATTGACTAGCTGTGCTTTGTACCGCCGTAGTACTTCTCACTCTGCAGTAGACAGTTGCTGAATCTGTTCGACACATAGTTCCGTGCCTAAATACTGTCTAGTTTTTCCACACGCAGCTAGAGAGTATAAACGATCTTTATGGCAGAGGTCTGCTGCGTATTCCGGCGTGTCTCCTCAACTTTAATAGTTCGTCACAATCCATTTTTAAAACAATAAAAAATAATCTAAAAACTTTTAAAACCAATGAGTTAACGTTGGGTTAATTATGCAGTGCCTATGTTGGTGTTATATTATTATTCAACCATTGCAAAAATGGTTTGTTAGGAATAAAACCACGCCCAACAAGGAAAAGATAGAAGATTCGCAAACTATTGCAACTTTATTTTTAGCTTTAATAACAAAAGATTATCTGATTAAAAGCACAAAAGACAGTCTTTCGTATTTATGATAATTTAATTATATTTTTTTAGTTAATAAAAAGAAGACTAAAAAAATTATCAATACATTTACCATTCTGCTGTGATTGGGCGGTCTAATAGCAATAGCGTGTTTAGCAAAAACATGATTAAAAATAGGCCAGCTGACCTAGGAAGTTAGACAATGAGTATGTTTTTAAGTTAAGTAAGTATTATACTGCAGGTATTGCCTCAAAAGACTTTCCTAGTTACACAGGGGATTATCTCAGAAAATATTAATGCATAGAAAGATTAATCTAGAAAATATTGATTTCTAAAAGATGTCTGGATTGGATCTAAAGGTGGGAGGCGGCTATTGTAAATGCTTCGCCTTCACTGAATCAAAAATATGTTTAGTAAATTGCGGTCCAATGCAGAGAGAGAACGACATAAAAAGGCAATAGACATTTCGCTAAGGCAAGAGACGCTTACGAGAAGACGAAATTGCTCACTTAGACTTTATTAACAAAAAGTAAAGAGAACAGGACCTACAGACACACATTACAACGATGATGACGCAAATGAAAGAGGAATTACTTAGTGACAGGAAGAAGTTTCTAAATCGCTGCCGCCAGAACTGTCTGACTTTATATGAACCATCTGAGGAACAAAACAGCAGAGATAGTTTTTAATTGCAGTTGCATGACCTCATCTATCTTGTTGCTCACTTTCTTGTGACAATGAAAATGCATTTAAAATCTGGACAATACGAAGTAAAAAATAGTAAGTTAATCTCCTAAAAGGGATATTGGAAAGGAAAGAACTGGTATAGAAAAACTAATAAAGCTGCTAGAGTGTCAGTAATCAGATGCGAAAGACTGGCTTTCAAAAACAGGCAATTTGCATAATATATCTGCCTGCCCCAAAAAGAATATTAAGGCCTAGATTTGTTAACTAGTTCCCAAATGACACCCACCAGATGGACTTGCTGTATCTATCCACATACAAAATTAGAAGAAAAAAGTTTAAGAGTATGCTCGGACTGTTGATGACATGGCATCAAGATACAAAGACGCTGAACCTTTAACAGATAAAAGCTCACTGCTGTGGCGTAGCTTTACAACAAATATACATGCGAGGCCCATTAAAGTATCCTAGGATGAATTTCAAGTTGAAGATGGAAAAAAGTTTATAGGTTCTTAAAAACCAACTGTTTTTAAAACATCATGTTACAGTTAAGAAGAGGGATCCCAGGCAACCATCGATCACAGGCCCAGTAAAAACTTTAATAAGAATCTAGCTGAACGTCAGTTTACCCTCTCAATAACACAGAGAAATTAGAAAGAGAACGCAACACAGAATGGGTTTAGTAAGAATTGCCAGCATCGTTCTTCCATGGAACAATGAAGAATTTAAAGGCAACAGGCCTTAAACCATTAAACGCAATCAAATTAAAAAAAAAAATTAGCATTACTGAAGATGCGCACGGTAATCAAAAACTCCTTGCATTTGGGACTAAAAGTAAGATACTTGTATGCTCCTGGAGAGCAGAAGGTGAAGTTAGAAATCGAGCTACAGAATCCTATATGGAGCGTAGATGTATATGAAGTGAAAGAATCATAAACAACCCTCTCCCGTGTATTATTAAGAGAGACTCTCTCTTCTAAAAAGCCTGCCGCTAAAGATCGTATTTGTTTCGTTGAAGATCTGCAGTTGTCCACCAAAACACAGTGAGTTAACAAAAAAAATCGTATTTATATTTGCTAAACTTATAATATTTGTTAAACTTTTTATTTGGTCTATTTTAGGCTTAACTGATCATTTTTATTGTTTTTCAATGTTCTGTTTAATTGCAACAGTGACCTACCGTCGTGAAGAAAAAAGTCTTTCTCCACTCTTTGAAGTTCAATATCTTGTCGTCTGTAATCCTCACCAATCGCCTATAAGCTTTCTGACATTCTTCGTCTGTAATAGTTTTCATCCTGTACTGATTTGCTTATTTTCTTAAACTTAATGAACAAATTTTGCTGATGCTAGGCAACAATAGCAGTGTGCATTTTTAATTTAGGAGTTAATTTTTTTAAAACAGCACTTACAATCATAGACATGGCGCCCTTAAAACCTAACCGAGGCCACACTCCCTAATGCTAAAGAGGCTGGCACACCACCCCAGTGGCTAAAAGACACCACTAGACCCAGCACTTACGCTACTACAGCTGATGAGCCAGTAATTACATAAGAAAGAGTATTTAATGCTTTAGCATATTTCTATCTAGTAGGCCCTATACTTATCCAAATACTTTCTATTTCTTTTGAAGTCAGTTTATATTGCTTAAATCAAAACTGAATAACTCCAATTTAATCAAATTAATTTTGTAAAAATGTTCTTTAATAATCCCTTTTTGGTAAGCACATCCCCAACAAGAGGTAAAAACGCAATAAAATCAACATACTTAATGAAAAAAAGTCGAGTACTGTTAGTTTGTACTTGTCAACATTTCCATAACCTAGTCAGATATGAAAAAGTGTTTTATTTTCAACCCCAAGTTCCAGACGAACTTGAACTCCCCTTGCTAACACATGTCTGGCAAACTAGAAATAGACTCCCCGGAGTAATTAATAAAACAAGAAATCAAAGTAGCAGAGTTAGGCAATGTGTTTTGGTGATACATTCTAGGGTTACTGTGTCATCCCCACTTCAACTACTAGCCTTCTTTCTGCTCCGCACCTATTCACGTTTAATGTATCTATTACAATCTAGCATTTATCTGTACTTGTGTTCCTGGAACAAGAACTATTAAAAAGGTGACCTGCCATTCACAGCCTTCTGAAATGTGTTTTTTTCTCAAAAGTAAACATTGGGGCTTCGTAGTCAAATTAGAATCCCCAGTTAAATTTCAGGACGCAAGACCCAGTATTGTTCTTGTTCTATAAACTGTATTCATATTTGCCGTAATCATTGTTTCTAGATTTCTTATTTGTTCTAGGGTAGGATATTCTGTCCCATTTTTAGTTTTCAATTTCTGTTCGTTTGTAAACCCAACATCTTGACTCCAATCAGAAACATTTCACTGGCACTCCCTATTAGATCAAACTCAGTTGTGTCCTGCTAGTCTTTAGCTCTACTGCAACGCATTTATGAGCTAGCTGCGCTTTTGAATTATGGCCCTCGAGACATTTCTTTTTTAAATAAAAATTATAATAAACAAACGTATTTAACTGGGGGGTCAGGTCCGTAAGCCAAAGTTTAGCATGCATAGATCTATCTAACTTCTCTTTATTTTATTTTAAGCTTATCTTTGTCCCCTTATTATATAATTTCACTCCAAAAACATTCTTTCAAAACATCTTGTCCTTAGTGTAAAATAGAATACAACCGATTTTCTAACTGCGATCTAATCTTTTAGACAGCATAGTATTTTTGAGTTAAGACCACCCAGAAACTAAGGCTATAGGCTACATTTGACAGAGCTTTCTTTTTAAACAATGTCTCGTTAAGCCGAACAGTCCTCAATAATAAACAGTGTTTCAGTTCCCACAAATAGTCTAAGTAATGTTCTAAACAATATGATGGTGTCCGCTAGGAACAACTAAAAATATATTCTCGTCTGTCCAAATAAACTCCTTTCTTTGTAAGACTTGTTGTGCTTAATGGTTGTGCAGAATCTAACAATGTACTCCGGAATGAAACCTGATATATTGTTTGTAACAAATCAAGTACAAAGTACAGTTTTTTTCCCGCACCCAGTAATCCCGCAGAAAAAGATGTCACGCACGACTGACACCGGTCGCCTCAGTGACAATTGTGGAGTGTGGCCCTCCATGCCAGGTGGCATGACCGTGAAGTGCGTTGAATCCTCCGGGGAATGTGCTTACTGTTTAACTCTTGGAGGGGGGAGGGAGGGAGAGGATCAAGCTCGTCGGAATAGTGGATTTACGTGTGTAAATACAAACCTCGTGAAACTGAGTTCTCGATGTGGGTACGTGAATTCCGTGAATGATAGTGCTGTCTTGTGATTTCCGATTGAACTCTGGTGTCGTGGTGTGCTGCAAGTTAGTACGAACTGAGGCGTTATCCACTAAGGTTGGGTATGCCTCGTCTCAGGTTATCCTGCCGTTGGGCAGGTGTTTGTGGTAAGCCCACACCGACTTTTGATGTTTTGGCTACCCGGTTGAAGACTGTCGATGTTCGGAGTACAGGCGACGGGTTTCTGCACGTCCCAGGCGTTGGCTTCTGGCAGTGTCCCGGCGACTGAGGTGTCGTCAGTGTGACGACCGCGTCTTGACTGTCGTGTTTGATTTCAGCGGCCCGGTATCTGCACGTAGCAGGGCGTTGGCTGTCCTGGCGAGTGTCCCGGCGACTGAGGTGTCGGCCAATGTGTGTCGTTCCTTTGTTGTCTAAGGTGATCGGGTAAAGTAGCGAAATTTCCTGGAGGGCGTGTAGTTTGTATGTTTAGTAGATATCATGGTTTCATCAACATTTTTGTTTCAGTTCCCGGACACAGGAGATTTCCTTTAATTTGATTTTTTATTCACAAAGATTCTTTATGTGAATTTGGCTAAGAGGATGTGATTTAAACGAGCGGAAGTTGAAGAAAGAGAAATCTAATTTGAACTTAATGTCGAGGAAAAAAACCCCCGAAAAAAAGGGAATGCCATATTGCATTGCGGTTTCTACACTGAACAGATAGTTAGAATGTGTTCAGCGTATTGATGCCGTCTAAGACCTCACTATGTAGTACTTGGAGTGGTCGCTGGTGTACAAGAATATCGGTTTTAAGTTGAAAAAGATGGTTATTTTCTGAGAGGGTACTTAGGTTAAACGGAGGACGGAATTTTTAATATTAAAAGAGGAGACTGTTCACGCAGTGCTGCTAGTACGGAGGGCAGACTGCTTGTGATGTGTCTGGGCGTGTGGGATGGGAGGGGATTAGTGACGGGTGGAGGTACCTCTATCGACACGCTTGTGGAAGTTCACTTTTAGGCGTTTGCGCTTGGAAATAAACCGGGTTAGGATGGGCGGAAAGGAAATTAGGGACGTTATGATAAAATAAAAGAGTTAGTAGTTTTTTTACAATTAATTAAAAAAGATTTGCAGGCGACCTCAGATTGTGATAAAATAAAAAATTAGTATTAGTTTAGATTACTTGCAATAGGTTATTACGATTAGAACTAGAAGAGAAAAAAGTCAGATGATAATAATAAAAGTTCTAAGATTATGTTGGGAATTGGTGCCTTAGAAGCCTACAATTGATGTATATATGTATTATGTGTTGTTATAGTCGACGGTGGCGCGTCAGAATCAAGAAGTTTTCCGCAGCATGAGGTGTCAGTAGACAAAGATAGTCAGCGCTCGGAAAATCCTTGTCGAGATAATGTAATAGGTGATTGCCCATCGCTTGAATAATTCTGATGACATTTGAAGAATATGAATTTTCCTGCTAGATTATAAGATACCCGGGTTCAATTCTATAATTTTGTTTTGCTTGAAAAGTGATTGATTCTATCTAAGCATGTTACTAAGTAAGTCCATCCTGCATGTGACCAGGAACTGGGGGTCCCTAACGGTCAGATTATTCGTTTGTTCGTAAGTGAAATGATTAATACTCCTATTAGGATTATTGTCATGGAGACCCTGAGGGAAAAGAAGTCGTGGTAATTAACACAGACGAGTAATAAATCACTTTTATGAAGGAACGTTATAATATGTCGTGCCTGTAGATGGCAGTGGTGAAAATCAATGAAATTGGTATTACATGTGTAATGGAACATTTCTGGTGTGAGAATTTTGATTGACATGGGCTGGTTGTATAATCATGATTATAAAATTCCAATCGGCTGTCGCACTTTTGGGTTGTGAACATGTACACACTGAGAACCGTATCCTGTTAGTGAAGCAACAAATAATGTTACAACAGTTAATCTTCTGTGTAGTAAAGACAATTCCATTTGCATAGGTATCCGGCCGAGTTTGTGTAACTCCCCTACACGCAAAATCCGTGATGGTCGGCCTCAGGGGGTGGGAGTTGGCACCGCCAACCCGCACTGTCATCCCTGGCCCACTTCCTCTGCCCGGAGTTGGGGACGCACCCGGAGCCGGTAGGATGCGTTCCGTACGGTACGTCAACTCACTTCACAGTCCGCGGAGTGTAATTTCCCTCTGACTTCACACTGTCTCGTCAAGGTGGCAAGCGTCTTGATGGCCCCACCGCAGTATATCCATCAGCCGTGTGACTCCGCGGGTGAGTAGGTGCCGGTAGGAGGGAACCGCGTTCTTCGACGTGTCACAACGTAACCTCATCCTATAACGTATCAAGCGCTTCAGTGAAGGTTTAGTGTTTTGTGGCGGTGCATTAGTGTGAGCGCCGTCCAAGCAGTCCGTTTTCATAACCATATCGGGAAACGACAGTGTTAGCCGTTTTTTTATTTATGTGTTGTTTTTTTTTTTTTGTTTTTTTTTGGAGAAGTTTTTTTTGGGGTATTGTTTTTGCCTGTGTCAATAACCCGCCAGGACGTCGGATGAAGTATTGGCAAGTACAACATTGGGATGCGGGTTACTATTACCAATTGGTGGGGAACAATTGGTGGGGATAAGCTTTTGTGTCCGGGTGGTTTGACACCGGCAAATAAACCAAAAAAAAATTAGCAAAAGTGAATCCATTTGGAAAAGAGACACGCGAGGGCATCTCAAGGTTATGAGAGGTATCAACCATGTTTGGTATTTCAGCCAGGGGTTACCGGGGATTGATGAGTCACCCTGTTCCTTCGGGTATTAGCCTTTGTGGTCTGAGGTCTGTATTGTGCCTCCTGAGGGAAGGGTTGTATATATGTAAACTTTGCCGCACATGCGTGCCCGGGATCAAACGGGCCATGAGTTGATGGGTCCGAGTATGATATATGTTGGATTCTTTGGGTTTGTTTGTTTTGGTGTGGGTGGTGTGTATGGTGTGGGGAAAACTGCCTATGTGTCGGATATATAAAGGTATTGGTGTATCATCTGCCATTCTGGGTGGGTGATAGTGCGTGTTGTGAATGCAAATAAAGCCTTCCTGATTTTGTGCACTGTAATTTTCTTTTGTGTAGTTTTGTTGTGTGCGTTCATACTTAGTAAAAGGGGAAGAGGGGTGGTTATAACGGGGATATAATAATACAAATATCCCAGTCGACTGTCATTTTTTTTTTTTTTTTTTTTTATTTTTTTAAATTTATACGTGAACAATAAGGTGGAGATGCGGGGTAAGACATTAGATAATTAAGGACATAAATATTTTGAGGAAAAAAAAAAAATATAGGACCTGTAGTATGTGTTATTAGTTGGGGATAGGAACTGATATTGGAATAGTAATTGTAGCGGCGTGGAGAGGGTTGAGGGACGCGCCGTTAGTAGGGGAGAAGCGCGGTTGCTTGCAATCCTGTGACATAAGTTAGCCAAGTAACGTGTCTTGAGTTGCCTCGGTTTGGTGCCACCGAGGTATGAATGGTGGTATGTGTTCCTCTTCTATTCCCATAATCATGTGGGTTTAGAGTATTGGAATGTGTTGATTGGCACAGTATATTGATGTAGAAATGTTGAAATGAAATGTTTCAAATGTATGTCAAAGTAATGTGCTCAGTGCGTTAACCGTGCCTAGGGAGTTTGGGAGCCAGGTGTTTTGACAAGACAGTGGTATATATTCAGCCTGTGACGAACAAAATATTATCGCTTATGGTTGGAGAGAGTGAATGATCTCTTGTGGAAGTTCTGAGGTAAAGAAAAAAAAAATCTGGTTCCTTGGTAGAGACTTGATAGTCTGTATGGTAATGGCTTCAGGAACCGATCGCAAGCTAGGTCTTCAAAGTACCGTAAGACCAGTAGAGTCTGTCAGGGAGAAAGGGATGTGTCGAACTCCTGATAAGCAGCCAGGGGGTTACACCAGTACCCGTACCGTTCGGCTGGGTAAGCCTGGGTAGGAGAGTCTCCGGTGGAGCAGCCTTAAGTTTGTTGTCGCTAGCAGTCCTGCTGTTCATAATTAATCACGCCTAGGAGAAGTATAGGAATGAGTAAGGTGGAATTGGCCCAGTTTAATTGCAGACAATGTTAGCAAAGGAAGTAGGAAAGAATGTGAGGACCCTAACGTTAGGAAGGCACAGATGGCTCGGAAATGTCATGGAAGGGAGAAGAAGGAGCAGGAGGAGTTAAGCCGTTTAGCAGCCAAGCTAGAAGAGAGGAAGAGGAAAGCCGCTGCCAGGAAGAGGAAGCACCTGCCAGGAAAGAGAGAAGCTGTGCATGCATGATTACTGCCAAGACTTTATGAGAGAGGAAGAGGAAGCTGCCTGCCATGTTAGCTGCCAAGGCTTAGAAGAGAGGAAGAGGAAGCCGCTGCCAGGAAGAGGAAGCTGCTGCCATGAGTTAGCTGCCAAGCATAGGAGAGAGGGAAGAGGAAGCTGCCGCTAAGCTTAGGAGCCGAGGAAGCCGCATTAGGAGAGAGGAAAGAGAGGCTGCTGCAGTTGGCTATTCTTTGTCAGAGAAAGAAAGAAAGAGGATGAATTGATTTCCAGAAGACGAGAGAGGTCCAAGTAGAAGGCAACCAGAACAAGAGGACGCGGATGCCAGGAAATTAGAGCGGATCACCAAGCAACGTCGGGCGAGTGAGATCGTGTCCTTGAAAAAACAGGAAAAGTTGAGAACTGAAAGAGCAAGAATTGACGGAGGCTAGAGAAAAGGGCTGAAGACGAAGCGACAAGCCCTGTGCAATAGATCCGTAAACATACTGATGACGAGACATGTATATTGGCTCAAATTCCGGAGCAGGTTGCCACGTAGCATGAGCCTGAAAAAGAACCTCTGGTCCTCTAGACTAATTAGCTCTTTTGAGACGGAAGAACGAGAGATGCTATTCAGCGATAGAATGCCGTTGATCTCGCAAGTTTCGACAAGAGTGCAGAAAGCGCTTCAAAGTATTTCGTTTAAGACGCTAGGCATACGGAAGAAGTTCATGGGAATGAAGAAGGAAGTAAGGAAGAAACGTTTCAGCAGTATTTAGACCGGTTAAAGTCTTGTTTCAGTCTGTGGTTGTCTGCAGCCGGGAAGACAAAACAAAGCTGAGGACTTGATAGTGCTTAGATGGGGAGGAACAGATAGGAACTTTTACTCTTGACTTTGTCACGGAAGTGCCTCGAGCGTGTCCTACGAATGCTGAAGCAGTGGCCTTGGAAGCAACTTCGGATAAGCCAGAAGCAACGACGGTGATCGGGCTAGAGAGCAGAAGAGGCCCACTGTAATAAGAGACGCTCACGAGGTCTAACCAAAGCACCTAGGGGGTAAAAACGCAAAACAGTACCAGCGAAAGGGACCAGGGTACAGCGGAGAAATAAATTAAGAGAGCCCAGCCAGCGATCAGCGCTGCACCAAAAGGACACCTAGGCATGGGGTGATTTGCTAGCATGCAAGTGACCAGGCCACATCCAGCGAAATTGTCCCGTAAACTGGAGAGTGTAGCTATCCAATATGTGTCATGACTTGAGAGCCAGTATACTCGGAAGCTCCCCTACGCTGAGAGTACCATCTCCAGGAAACCTTTCAATCCGATGTGTAGGGTGAGGGTCGGAGAGACCTGGGCAAGTGGTATCAGAGAAACAGGACATCGCAACCGTGGTCGCGGCGAGGCTGGACCATGATGCATATACAGGAGACACAGACGGTAGTATTGGCTGAATCCAGGTGTCGTAGCACACTACCCTAGGCCTGTGTGTACATGGACAACCGTACTTTGAGGGGAGGTTGATCCTGGTGATGGAGGATCCAGTTAGGAAGTGCTGGTGGGGAATTACATATGCCGAGAGGGAGAGCACCATCCAGAAGAGTCCCATTAATAGTATGTTTGTATACCCCACCAGGGAGACAAACTCATCGTATAAATGACAGCAACATCCGATACAGCCACAGTCGCTGTGTTGATCGTGCTCAGGTCAGAGCCCAGGACAGGCCTGCTCAACCATATATCCTTAAAGGAGCAAGTGATGGCTGTATCGAAAGACGAGCTGATTATGGGCAGGAACAGAATGATAGCCTTGCCACGGGCAGAAGAGCTGCAGAGGAAAATTAGTGTACCATCCCCATGGAATCGGGAGTCTCCTTTATGTGGAAAGACCGAGTTACTTGTACGAAGTACGAGAGGTGAGAGCGAACAACAACCCAGGTTAGTGTCCGAGTCCTAAGAAGACCGTACTGACCTCGGAACACGAAATACCTATGGCTGGAACACGTGGGGGGAAACAAGACAAAGGCGAGAATATCCCACACTTCTATTGGCCTGGAATGTGCAAGTGAACAATAGGCCGGTATGTGACATACGTGATGTGACGTGGCCAGCGTACCGTGTATAAAGGACGAGTCAGACCGGTACCTCTAGTCAAATAGCCGCTATATGCAAGAACCATAAGCACAGGGTAGGCGTAGATTATAGTGGGACCGAAATATGGAACCACCCATGTCTCACCAGGTGCAGTATATCCTGGTACAGGTGGACTTCGCACGAGGTAATCCAAGGGCTACCCCTAATTTCGGACAGAAAACCACTGATCCGTTGCTGAGGCAAGTTGCCATGTGGTCTCGGACAGGACTTCCCCGCAACGGTATCATTACAGACCGAGGTACTCAGTATCCGAGTAACATGATGAGCCAGTGGTTCGGGTTATTGTCCATTAAGGGTCTGCACACTATTCCATACCATGCCAATGCAACGGATTAGTCGACGCTTCACTGGTACCTTGAAAAGGATGCTCCGCAGATTAACTCAAGCAAACCTGTAGAATTAGGATCGATGGGTGCCTGCGCTTTAATTTGCGAATAGTGGGATGGTTCCCCAACAAAGCACGGTTTTTCTCCGTTCGAGTTTTGTACGGTCGCAGATACAAGGACCAATGAAGGTGCACGTGATCATTGGACCAAGCCGGAGACACATAGACGCCAGACAGCTGGCGAATATGTGTTCCGGACCTAGGAACAGAAGCGCCGAACTTGCACATAACCCAGGAAAATCTAGGGAAAGCAGCAAGAACCTATAGCGCCATTTGATGTCAGAGCCCGTCCTCGCACAATCCAACAGTGGACCAGGGAGCTGGTGTTACGACCGGTCAAGCACAACAAGTTGGAACTGGCTTGGCAAGGACCGTTCCAGTAAATGCCAAGGTGGGGGATGCCGATAACAAGATACGGTTCGAGGGTCGGGAGAAACTCAACATTCCAACCTTTTGAAAATCGAAAGGTGGAGAGGGGACGAATATCGAAGCCCACAGCAGTGGCGACAGTAGTGATTCAGGACGAAGAGCACTGTGGAGGCGGTGCCCACCCATTGGGAAGGAAGTCCCAGTAGTACCACTGGCGGCGTCAGAAACCGCCGAGGATGTACTAGATTGGTAGCTGAAGACGATCATTTCAGGAACACTGCAGCAGATGGTCGGCGGAGTACAGGATGTCTTCACAGACAATGCCAGGGTCTACCACGGTGGAGGCATGCACAATCAAGCTGACGTCGAGTGTTCCGGTACGAATTCGCTACCGTATCCAGGCCCATAATCCACAACGCGACTGTGTTCGGGCAAATGAAGTGGAAGATGATGCTTGAGAATGGGAGTCCATTGAGAAGTCTGTATCTCCATACTGTTCACCAATAGTAGCTGGAGCAAAAGAAATATGGAAAGATTCGGTTTCTGTGTTGACCTACCGACGATAAAACACAAAAGTTGAGTTTGACGCAACAGCCGATGCCCGACATAGAGTACTTGTTCGCAACGCTGGGTGTAGGCGACGGGTTTTCAGTAAGCTTGAACCTGTCAAAAGATACAGCAGATACCCGTTGACGAAGACGACGTCCAAGACAGCGATTCTCGACACCACAGGTCATTATCAGTGGGTTAAGATGCCTTTCGGATCTGTGTACTTTCGGGAGCATGATTACTCGGATGATGAGGAAGTGCTTCAACCACTGGAGACGAGACGAAGTTGATAACATCATCGACGATGTGTTTGTGACAACCGTCGACACTGAAAAACATTTGTCAGTATTGCGAGCAGTTCTGGATCGCATTCGAGAGTGTGGGACTCACTACCAGTCCTTCCAAGTGTGGAGTTCGGAAAGCTGGTGTACCTATCTGGGGTCCATCTTGGAAGGGAGTTATTAAGGCCATGAGGACGACAAAAATGAGCGCATACAGTCCGCCTACGCGCCCAGCTACGAAAGGCAGTACGCAGTTTCCAGGGATATGGTAGGGTTCTACCGACGATTCATCCAGGGATTCTGAAATAGCGTTGCCCCTCACTGACCTGACCAAGGCCAAAATCCACCATCGTGTCTGGAATCCGGATGTTAGGAGCGTACCAGAATCTGAAAGATTGTTTTCTGCACCCGCCTTGTAATATGCCCTTTACCAGTTCCGGAACGTCGGATCATTCTAACGCCCGCTACTCTGAATTGGTCATAGTAGCTGTGCTGTGTCAGAACACGACGACGGCGTCCATTCCAGTATTGTGCGCCAGCAAAAAGCACAATCCAGCTGGGACGCAAGCAATTCCATCGTGGAAAAGGCATATTTGGCACAGTTATGGGCGGTTCAGAAGTTTGAACCAACCATTATGGTGGAAATCACTCTACAAGACGGCCATTCTCCCCTTCAGTATCTTGTGAGAGGGTCAAGTCGCCCAGAGGTCGGCTCACCCGATGGACGTTGTTACTACAACCCTAACCAGTTTGTAGTAGAGGTCAATTCCGGACGTGAGAAAGTGGTTGCAGAATTCTTGAGTCGTAATGAGTAAGGGTTTCTGTGCGAGACTTAAAACCGAGGAAGAGCGGAATTAATCATTTTCAAATGCTGTAACACTAAGGACTTGTTCGTGCGTTCCTTCAGTTTTTATTTTAAATGTATACTTTAAATCTTGGGGGAAGGGTATTGTCACGCACAACTGACACAGGTCGCCTCAGTGACAATTGTGAGTGTGGCCCGGTCCAGTGCCAGGTGGCAGAGACCTGAAGTGCGTGAATCCTGCCGGGAATGTGCTTTTTTATTTTTACCTGATTAACTCTTGGAGGGGGGAGGGAGGAGAGTGTCAGGAGCTCGTCGTAATAGTGGGAGTTTACTGTGTAAACTAACGCTCGTGAAACTGGAGATTCTTCGATGTGTACGTGAATTCCGTGAATGTGAGTGCTGTCTTGCGAGTTTCCGATGTGAACTCTGGAGTGTCGTGGTGTGGGTCAGCAAGTTAGTACGAACAGAGCTGTTATCCACGAAAGGTTGGTGTTGGTCTCGTGCTCAGGTTTCCTGCCGTTGGGGCAGTTGGTGGTATGCCCATGTCCCGACTTTTGAAGGTTTGGGCTACCAGATGACCGACTGTCGATGTTTCGGTGTTCAGCGACGGTTCTGCATCGTACCAGGGCGTAGCATGTCTGGCCAGTGTCCCGCGACTAGGGTGATGACCAGTGTGTCGTCCGCTACCTTGACTAGTCGTGAATGATGTTCAGCGACGGGTTTCTACCCGTACCAGGGCGTTGGCTGTCTGCAGTGTCCGGCGACTGCGGGGAGACGTCCCGTGTGTCCCGTCCGCGTCTAGACTGTCGGTGTATTTGATGTTCAGCGACGGGTTCTGCACGAACCAGGGCAGTTGGCTTCTGGGCAGTGTCCCGGCGACTAGGTATCGTCCACTGAGTGTCGTTTCCTTAGTTGTCTAAGGTGAGCGGTAGCAAGAAAACAACAAGAAGTAGCGGAAATACTGGGTGGGCTGATAGTAGGTTGTATTGTAGATATCATGGTTACATCACTATTGTGTATTCAGATCCCGGAACGGCGGGGAATTTCCTTTAATTTGATTTTTTATTCACAAAGAATCTTTTTATGAGAATTTGGCAAAAGAGGTGATTAAACGTGCGGAAGTTTGAAGGAGAAGAGAAATATAATTAGAACTTAAGTCGAGGAAAAAACCCCGTAAATAAGGGAATCGAAATAATGTGCGTGCGGATCTACACTGATAACAGATAGGTGAATGTGTTACAGCGTATTGATGCGCTAAGACACATAAGTTGTACTGGTAGAGGTCCGCTGGTGTACAAGTGAATAATCGGTTTTTAAGTTTGAAAAAGATTGGTTATTTTCGGATAGGTGAACGTTGGATATCGGAGGACGGGAACTATTTCAAATAAAAAGAGGAGACTAGTCACGCGTTGTCGTGCATCAGGTACGGAGGGCAGACTGCTTGTGATGTGTCTGGGCGTGTGTGAGGAATATTGATAGGATGACGGGTGGTGGTACCTCGGATAGACCCGTCTAGTGAAGTTCAGTTTTTTGGCGTTTGCGCTTTGGAATTAAACCGGTTGGATGGGCGGAAAGTAAAATTCGGGATAGTTAATATATAATAAAAGAGTTGTTGTTTTTTTTCAATTAATTAAATACAGAATTGCCAGGTGAACTCATGGAAATGTGTTAATATCATAGTAGTATTCGTTAGATACCATTGTTATAGTTAATACGATTAGAAATAGAAGAGAAAAAACACCAGATAATAAGAAAGTGTCTAAGAAATAATATGGGGAATAGTGGCCTTAGAAGCCTACAATGATGTAAAATAAGTATGTATGAGAATATGTATTAGACGACGGGTGGCGCGTAGTATTCAAGAAGTTTTTCCGCAGCATTGTGGTGTCAGTAGACAAAGTATAGCACGGCTCGGAAATTCCATGTCGAGAATAAGTAAATGGTGATTGCCCCCGCGCTTGAAATTTCTGATGACATTAGTCCGACATATGATTGTTCCTGCTAAGGAAATTAAGATACCCTGGTTCACAATCTATTATTTTGGTTATGAGCTTGAAATGTGTTTGATTCTAATATGCATGATTCAAAGTAGTCAACCTGGATTTGACCAGTACTGGGGGGTAACTAACGGTCAGATAATTCGTTGTTCGTAGCGTGAAATGAATTATACTCCCTATTGGAATTCTTGTCTTGGAGACCCTGATTGAAATGAGGATCGTGGAAATGTAACTCAAGACAGTATAATCACTTTTCTGAAGGAACGGTTAAAATTATGTTCGTGGCTGTTGATGGAAGTGGAAATCAATGAAATTGGTTTACATGGTTGTAATGGAAAGGGCATTTCTGGTGTGAGAATTTTGATGTCAAGGTGGCTGGTTGTATAAGTCATGATTTAAAATTCCCATCGGCTGCGCACTTAGGGTGTGGACATGTAAACACTGAGAACCGTTTACTTTAGTGAAGCCACAAAATAAGTACAACTGTAAATTCTTACCTGTGGTCGTAAGACATAATTTTCCTTTTGCACAGTTCCGGCGAGTTTTTTGTGTACCCTCCCCTACGCAAATCCTGAGGGTCGGCCTCTCAGGTGGTGGGATTGGGCACTAGCCATCCCCCACTGCATCCCTGCCCACTTCTCTGCCGGAGTGGGGACGCACCCGGGAGCCGGTAGGATGCGTTTCCGGTCCGGACCGTCATCTCTTCATCCACAGTCCGAGGGTTGGCATTCCCTCTGAACTTCAACTGTCTCCGTCAGGGGGCAAGCGTCTTGAGGGCCCCACCGCAGTATTCCATCAGCGTGTGACACGCGGGGTGGTGGTTGTGGCCGTAGGGAGGGAACCGCGTTCTTCGACGTGTCACAACGTTCCTCTCCAATTCCTACAAGCGCTGCAGTGAAGATTTTGTTTTTGGCGGTGCATGTCGTGAGACGTCCGTCAAGCAGTCCGATTTCATAACCATATCGGGAAACGACAGTGTGCCGGTTTTTTTTTAAGTGTGGTTTTATTTTTTTTTTTTAGGAGAAGTATTTTTTTATTGAGGGGTTTATGTTTTTGCCCTGTGTCAAGTAACCCGCCAGGGACTTCGGATGAAGTATTGAAAGTACAACATTGGGGCGGGTTACTTGAACAATTGGGTTAACATTATGGGGGAAAGCTTTTGTGTCCGGGAGGATTGACACCGCATACTAAAAATTTAAGCAGCAAGAATACATTCTGGAAAAGAGACATCGCGTGGCAACATCAGGATTACAGAGGATAACAACCTTGTATTGGTATATTTCAGCCTGGGGTTACCATGGATGAGTGATGATCACCCTGTTCCTTCGGGAATTAGCCTTTGGGGGTGGGGGGGGGGTGGGGCCTGGAGGGTGTGTAATTTGTGCCTCCTGATAGAAGGGTAGATATATGAAAACGTGGCATGCACATGCGTGCACGGTATGCATAAGGGGCCATGTGTTGAAGGTCGATTATTGATAGTATATGATTGGAATACTTATGGATTTTTATTTATTTAAATTATTAGATGAGTAAGTGGGGAACAACTGCCTATGAGTCGGATATATAAAGGTAATGGTGTTTCATCAGCCATTCTGTGGGGAGAGTGCGTGTGTGCATGCAAATACAGCCTTCAGTTTTGAGCCCTGTATTTTCTTTTGTGTGGTTATAGTTTTGTGTGGCTTCATACTTAAGTAAAAGGGGAAAGGGGTAGGATTAATAAACGGGGGAAAATTAAAACATAAATCCCTGTCTACTGTCTTATACAGTGACGAAAGACAACAGTGCGGATCTTTAGGAAGTAAACTCAAACCTGCCATCAGATATTATTATAATAATTCTTCTGCATATTAAAACGCCGCGTCTTTTAGCCTGTTTTCTTCAATGTTTAACTGAGCATCACAAACCATAAAAACATGCATTTGTATTGGGGCGTTTCCGTCTGCTTTCTTGTGAATATTTATTTTTATCCATCTTGCCTCCCCTTTCTCCACTTCCAAACAATCTGTTGTCAAATGTGGATCTAAAATCTAACCACAGCCCATATTTGGTTATTAAGTAGTCTTCGAGTCTTACATAAATAAGGCGAAGTTTTTTACATACACGATCAACTGCAGGATCCCTTTGCCTACCTCCAGCGAACAACTTTCTTATTTCATCGAAGTGTTGGTGAGGTAAAAGTCCGCGCCCCGAATACAACTGATCAGACTTGCCATTTATTGCACAGTCAACCTTCTCAATTTTTGGATTATAAAACGCTTCTGATTCTCTATGAAAAGGAGTTTCTCCAGTAAACAAAAACAAAATTCCTTTTAAAGACTTCAAAGACTGATTTAGATGTATGTTCCAAAGAGTGTCTTGCTTGTTTCTATTTCTGTAATGGAGTGTATAACTCTTTCATAATAAATAACCGTTTTACTTTTATACTGGTTAAGATTGTTCTGGCTAGTTCAGGGTTAGTAACAACATCAAACTCAAGAGAAATGTCACTGACTGTATATTTAGCTAAAGGGTCTTCAGACAAAACGACAGAATCGCTAGGATTAAATGTCAGTTTATAATTTAAGTTTTCTTTTAGTGCACCTTGGTAATATGGCATATGGTCTTAACAGCTCAAAATCTAGAGGATGCAGAATCTATTGCCAAATGCTTCTGCTACTGCCTCATCTTTATCATTCTTTGCATCCACCGCTTTAAGCCTGTGCTTGAGGCCGTTTGGGCTTTGTATTCCCTGATAAACTTTCTCTTTTCTTTCTTTTTTAGGCAACCATAGATTAGAATATAGAGGGCAAAAATGTCTGCCTCGCTTAGTACAAAGACTTCGCTGCCCTCCAGTTTGTTGCCATATGTTAAACGATTGCCCTGCCCAAATTAGCAACAACAGTAGCTTAGGATCTGTCGATTTAATATCTGTTTTGAATGATAGTTTAGCAGTGCCTGGCATTATAACATCGCCAGCGCCAAGATCAGGGAACTTGACTATTAAAGTTTGTCCAGGCTCAACTGTTGATGGAGTATTTACGCTAATTACAGTCTGCCTTATACCTTTTACGCCATGGGGTTCCTTCTCGTTTCTGTATGGATCGAGGTCACAACCATATGAGTTCATGTTTTATAAAACAAAAAAGAATATAAATAAAAAACATGGATGAAGATTTTGACCCGATTGATCCTGTTGGGAAGAAGAAGATGAAGAACTAGGCCCTTCATTGCAAGAAGAGCTTGAAGGAGCGGGTTCTTTACTCCCTAAACAACGTCAAGAACTATTGCGACAGCGAATTGAATCATTCTATAGAAGCATAGGACGAGAGCTACCAGGCGTGCTTGATCCTAACGATTTTGAGGAAGATGGCGGGCATTTGTATATAAGAACTGGTGCAGGGAGCTGTGTAAAAGCTACTTCAACGCAAAACCCAAACAAGTTTTTAAAACTAAGCACAATTAGGCGAAAACTCCCTATTGCTAAGGCAGAACAATTAAACCTTTTAGAGCTTAGAGCCAAAGCTGTTAGTCTTTTACATAACTTGGGGCAAGAGTTGCCAACACAATCTGAAATACAAAACATACCTCTTCAAGAATTAAATCGAACAGCAGATGAACTAATAGCAGAAACTGAAACGAGTTTTAATGAGGAGACCCCAATTAAAAACAATTGAAGATTCTCCATTGCCTGTGCGTGAAATCCTGGGACTTAATGAGGCTCTACGGACAATAAGGGTGAACTAACAAACAATTTAGCAAAACTTGGTGAGCTGGATAGAGAGATAGAAGAAGAAAAAAAAATAAACTAGCTGATGCAGATGATAATTTAGGGGGAGAAGAAAAGGCTAGAATACAGCAGAAAATACAGGATTTAAGGCTACAAAGGGCGGGGCCCGGTTAGAAGTGCTGTCTACTAACAGGGCGCAGCTAGCATCACAAACAAGCAGAATCAGAGAAACTATAAACAAAATACTTTATGAAAACACTACGCTAGCTGAAAGAATAAGGACTCTCTGTTCAGGGAACCAGGGATTACAATAGTTAGCATATTAACAGCTGTAGTGTTTGCTATCTCTACACTCGTTTATGCTTTAACAGGTAGTGCACCAACAGGGCCAGTAGCTCCTCCAACGCCTCAGCCTGGTAAAAGTTGGATTAGAAAACAATTTGGGCATCACTAGAAAACCTATTAAAGAAGTTAGCTGCCAAAGCGCTTGATGCTCTGCCTGGCATAATAGGCGGGTGTTGTTAGTTGGGTTTTGTCTACTATAGGTAAAGTTGCTGGTTATATGGCCGACCATCGGGTGGCGTTAGGAGTGTTAGCTGCTGGATTAATTTTTAGTGAATAAAGTATGGCTAATCCAGTAAAAGTTAAAAATACAACAAGGGCTGTCTTTTCGCTAGTATGACTGTCATGCGAGGCAGATAAAACAGGCGGTGTGCTTTTTTGGTGTTTTGGCTGTGGGGCGTTTAAAAACTGGATCGCTTTCTTCAGGGTTAGGTACTTTTTTTAAATGGATGGGGCAGGCCTTGTGTTTAAGCCTTGTTGGGTGTCCTAAGTTTTGATCATCTCCAGCTATGGGGATTTCATTATTATAATTCTGTATCATGCCAATTGTAGTCTAAGGTCAGAGGGTAGCATGTATAATCCATGGCCTACAACAAAGTAAACCCTTTTGACCTAGCTGTGCAAGAACGTCTTGAAAACCTTTGTATGCTGGCAGGCAAATCAACAGCAGAGTTAATAGCATCTTCTAAATTAGCTAGAAATTGTTTTCTGGCATAAAAGCCTGAGATTGACAACTATGCTAGATTTAGTCTGTGCTTGTGCTCCAAATAGACACCAAACGTATGTCCTTTTTGGAAGCCATTAAGCCTTTGCACCCCGGCATTGTTAGGCCTTCACTTTCATCTAAGATAAAGGGTTGCCCAAGCATTAGGGTGTTTTTGTTCTATGGATCCCAATCGAACTTGTTTGTCGGGTTTGAAAAGAGGTGTGGCCAGGCCAGTAGTCAAAAGTATATTCTTTTTTTTCCCACCCCACAAATACAATGGCCTAACCCATGATTGCTGTCTAACTTTTGTCTAAAGTCAGTTGAAGGATTTAATGTTAAATTCATTGCAGTTCTTTCATATGCATTATTGTCCATTGGGCTTTTAAATGGATTAAACGCATTGTCGCTGGGGAGGGCACTTGTAGGTCAGTTAGTATTCGTCTGTACTGGTAATAAACATGAATTTTAAATACTGACCTTACTAAAAGATTGGGGTGGTTTAAATGGTTTGCATATAAACACCGCACCCAGTAGTTGCGCAGTAAATGGAAAAAATTTAACCATTCTGAAAAAAACGTCATAGGGCGGTGTCACGACCGACCCGGAGGTCTGCCCTGACAGGATCGGTCTGGGGGAGTGGAGGAGGCTGACCACAGGCCCGCAGAGACCACAATAAGATTACGATACACACCCCATTTATTCACACCAACATACACAGCCATAAATAAGCATTCCAACACACACAATATGCACAATTTTTAAATAAACATTTCCCATACGACGTACACAATCACAATCACAGCATTTTAACACATATGACATATACACCATTATAAATAAAAAATTCCAGCTCCATCCCTTCCCACCCATGGAGTGCCCCACACCCCTGCCTCTCCAAAGTCTATTGGGAGCACCCTGTCGCACTAGGTGCTCCAAACCGGTCGGTTCTTGAAAAGCGTCGTTCAAGGCCGACACCCCTTTACACGCACAAGCAGACAGTGAAGAGCGCGTCCTGGGGGGGGGGGGGGGACGTTTCGTTTTTACTGGAGGTCCTGGACGGGATCAGGGCCGGCCCGTCAAGCCGGCGGGCTTTTCTCACCAGTCCGCGGTCCCGACCAGAGGGGCCTCAACCAGCGCGTGCACCCAAACCCGTCCGCGGTCCCAAACAGAGCGTGGCCTCAACCCGCACGTGGCACCAACCAGTCCGCGGTCCCAACCAGAGCGTGACCCCAAACCCAAACGTGGCACCAAACAGTCCAGACTCCGGGGGGAAGCCCCCCGGGAGGGGGGAAAACGTAGCTGGGAGGGGAAAAGAAAGGGAGGGAGGAAGAAAAGGGGACTGGAACCCCGCCGTCAGTACAGTCTGACCCATGCTGTTAAATCCTAACAGCCACTTTGCATGATGGGGGAGGGGAGGCTACAAACACACCAACAACACCAGCTCAAACAGACCTGAGCGTACACAGCACACCCACCAATCAGAATGTTCATAAAGTCTTCTCACACGAAGCAGGTAAAAGACTGCATTAAATTAACAGGCTATAAAACAAATATGAATCACTTCATCCTTCTCTCACTCATGCTTAACTTTTCCTTCTTGGAAATAAACCAACACGGCAAAACCCTTGCTTTATAAAAATGCCACCACATTTGCAAATAATAATTCATGGCATAATTGTCACATTTATAGCCACATTTCAAAATAACACAAATCTCCCAAACCCCGCTCCGAACGACAAATCATGCGTACGCACGCTCGCGAACAAAAACTCGTTCTCCTTGCCCTGCACAAACAGCGGTGGCCGAAGGATAAGAGTCCGGTGAATGGGACAGGGGCGGACGAGCGAGACCAAGCAAGTACCAACCCTGAATCACCAGGTTCTCTCCCATCCCACCGACTACCGCATCACGAGATGCATAAACAGGAGAAAGAATTTTGGATATAATTTTGGATGGCCAGGGTTTAAAAATTGAATTAACCAGAGAAAAGGTCTCAAACAATATTTCTTTTACAAATTTTTCAAACAAAAGAAAATTTCGCAAAAAGAGAATAAGCCGGCTAACAACAACAAACCAAAACAAACAAACCCCGAAACGATGCTTAAACCCGCTACCCGTGGGTGACCCCGAAGAAGCGGGTCAAACGACTCTCTATGCCCCCTGTCCAGTCGAGAGGACAGAGGCACAGATGCGGAAAAAGAAGAAGTGATGTCCCCTCCTACAGGCCGACTGTAGGAATTGAAAATTTCCGACTGTACCTTCGGGCGATACGGTGAAGAACCCAAGACCGGAGCAGGCGCTCCCCGGACATCTTCCGCTCGAGTGAAGAGCTAAACCCCCCTCAGCGATGGCGGCCAACATGCCACGCTACGGTCACAGAGTGGCATACTTCAAACTAAAAGAAATGAAGCACGTGCGACAGGTAAAAAGACAGGCGAGAGGCCGATAGACAGCCAGTACAAGAAAAAGATACCCACCACCGTGAACCTGCAGGATGAATGCACGGGCAGTGGAATTAGAGAGAGAGAGAGAGAAAGTAAACCTAACCTGAACTAAACCACACCAAGGTGCAACCACACCACAAGCCACATTAAGGGACAGATATACGACAACAACGACGACAATAAACAAATGATAATTCCTCCACCCCAGTTGGGTCAAACGTCGTAGGCCTCGTGACAAAACTCGTGACAAACCCCCCTTCTAAAAGCATCTGTTTCTCTGAGATACAGGCTCCTTTGAACCTTGACGCATGTGCAAATTCACAACATGGACCGAACCCAACCCTCTGGTGACCGACAGAGTACGACAAATCCAATACAAACATTCCACGATAGAATTCCACAGGGAGATACAATACTACATTTATCAAACAACTAAGCAAACCTTCCAACAATGAAAATAACAATCCGAACCATTGGCGATTCACTACCGTTAACATCACTGAAGTGAAAACTGTCACTACACCTGATACAGAGACCAAAAGGGGATACAACCTGGTTGAGGGGAAGTGTCCCTCTGACCGATTTTCCAATGTGCTGACTACGGAGCTCGGCTAAGATAGTCAGCATCCGTATTGCTGGAACCCTTGATATGGCGAAAATGACTCTGCAGTTCCACTGCCTAACTCATGAGTCGACGACTGACTGGCCGGATCCGGTCCAGTACTGGAGAGGATGATGATCGCTCTCCCGTACAAACTTCCGGCCGTGCTTCTTCCTGGGCACGCCAGTGCGCGTCCAAATCTGCCGGAGGCTTCAGCAATAGTAGGGGTATCGATAGTCCTAAGCGGGGCAGCCCTGGTATCGAGTCACAGAGTCACCGCTACCAAAATGTAGCGGTGACCGCGATCGGATGGTGGATTGATGGGTCCCACCAGGTCGACCCCTAACCTTGCTGAATGGCTCCCCAACCCGTGGCACTGACCCTAGGGGAACACGCTTCAAGCGACCCTTAGGCGTTGTCCGTTGGCAGATATCGCAACAGCGGCAGTACTGCCTAACCTGAGAATTCATCCCCGGCCAGAAGAAATCTTGTCTAACTCGCTCGAGAGTCCGCTTTGAGCCCCATTATGACCTGCCATGGGTGAATCATGGGCCTGCCGAGAAACAGATTCTCTCAAGCTTTGGGGAACGACTAGCTGCTTGGCCACACGATCTGCCGAGTGAAAACCCTAAAGAGGATCCCCTTGTGGAGCTTAAGCTCACCTTGGCGTGGGCGGGCAGATGAGCAGGACGATCCACCAGTTGCCA
>JAFLJL010010019.1:0-2500 GCA_018398815.1 Conus ventricosus
AAACCATTCGAAAAAACTTGTATGTACCATGGTTTGGGGTTTTATGTTTGGCAATGAAAAAAGGTGGGATTTTGCATTCCTGAATACATTTAAGATGCGATTACATTATATTCACAATCAGAAATGGCAACGATTCCTTCACAAATCAGCCTGAAAAATTTAGACTACCGTCCAAACATATGCAGTGCAAGTTACATAATGAAATGAAATCAAGTGAACTTCGTAGAGTTGTTTGTTTGCTCCGAACAAACAAATTACCTTTTAAACGGGGTGTCTCGTTATGGGAACCCAACGTCCAAACCCCTTTCTGTTTGCAACGTGATGGTCAGCATATTTAAAGGGATATTTTTCATTTTGTGTTTGTATGCCCGAAATACTCCACCCTTCGCAGAAAGTTTTATTCCTTTTAGTATTTTTGATTTCCGACAGTTGTCAAACTTCGACTGTTTTGTACGACCACCAAGGAAACCTTATCTACAAAACTGGGTAATAATCTTACTAAATGTCTACACTTACGAAATAGCAATACCCCACTTCTCTCTGTTAACAAATTTTTGCTCAATATTTGCTGTTCATAGGGGCCAAAAGGCCTGCAAAAACTGAATAAAAATTATTTTATTATTGTTATTGTTGTTATTATTGTTATTATTGTTATTATTGTTATTATTGTTATTGTTGTTATTGCACTCACACACCACATACACAACACACACACAACACACACACACACACACACACACACACACACACACATTTTACGCGCGCGCGCGCCCCACGCGCGCACGCACGAAACCCGCACGCACGCACGCACGCACGCACGCACGCACGCACGCACGCCGCACGCACGCACGAAACGCATGCACACTCACGCACACGCACACGCACACGCACGCGCACGCACACGCACACGACACACACAATACACACCACACACACACCCAAAACCCCACACACACACCCCAACACACACACACAACACGAGAGAGAGGGGAGGAGCGGGAGAAAAAGGGTGGGTGGGTGATGGGGCCAGCAGATCGCCAGAAATTGGAAAAACAACAAATCGTGGGTTCAGAGGAAAAAGGAAAACAAGCTAACGACCCCCCTCCATCCCCCTCCATCACCCCCACCCCCCAAACCCCACACCCCGCTCGCCTCTGCCTTCTCCTTCTGCCCCCAACCCTCCACGTTGTCCCCTCTCTCTCTCTCTCTCTCTCTTCTCTCTCCCCTCTCTCTCTCCTCCCCTCCCCTCTCTCTCTCTCTCTCTCTCTGTCTGTCTGCCTGTCTGTCTGTCGTCTGTCTGTCTGTCTGTCTGTCTGTGCGTATGTGCATGTGTATGTGTGTATAAGTGTGTGTGTGCGTGTGCGTGCGTGCGCCGCGTGCGTGTGTGTGGAGAGAGCGGGCGATGCGGTGTGTGTGTGTGTGTGTGTGTGATGTGTTGTGTGTTGTGTGTGTGGGTGTGTGTATGTGTGTGTGTGTGTGTGTTGTGTGTGTGTTTGTTGTGTGTGTGTCTGTGTGTCCCGTCCCCTCTGGTCCTGTGCGTGTGTGATTCTCTCTGTTCCCAATTTTTCACTTCTTTCCTATATGTGTTGTGTGTTGTGGTGGTGTGTGTGTGGTGTGTTGGTGTGTGTGTGTGGTTTGGGTGGGTTTTGTTTTTATTGTTCACCTTCTCCCTGTCTTTTTGTCCCATAGTCCCATGACGGCTTGGCGAAGCATTGACTCTCTGTCAATACGCAGTGGAAACTGGGAAAGAAAAAAAAAGAACCCTCTTGGCCACACAGTACAAAGCTTGTGTGGCCTGCCAAAATCTGCCATGATTCCTTCACGTTCCAACCATTGGCGAACCAAAGGCGAGGCATGTCCGTGAGGGGCTGGCCGAAGAGGTCCTGCGTGGGCGCATGAGGTCAAGGGCTGCAGCCCCTCTGACGTCGTAGATGGTTCGAAAGGGTTTTGCAGATCGCTGACAGTGCTTTAGGTCTGTGATGACTTCCACGCGACCTCCCCTCAAAGACGGGGGGGGGTGAGGATGAGTTTTTTTTTTTTTTTTTTTTAATTTTTTAAAATTTTTTTTTTTTTTTTTTTTTTTTTAAAAAAAAAAATTTTTAAAAAAAAAAAAAAAAAAAAAAAATTTTTTTTTGGGGGGGCCCCCCAAACCCGGGCCCACCCCCAAAAAGCCCCCCAAACCCCGGAAAAAAAAAAAAGGGGCCCCAAACCCCAAAAAAAAGGCAAAAAAAACCCCCCCCCCAAAAAAAAACCCCCCAAAAAACCCCCCCAAAAAAAAAAAAAAAGGGGGGATGAAGGGGGGGGGGGGGGAAAAGGGGGGGGGGGAAAAAAAAAGGGGGAAAAAATTTAAAAAAAAAAAGGGGTTCCCAAGGAAAAAAAAAACCCCAACCCCCCCCCCCCCCAAAAAAAACCCCCCCCCCAACCCCCCCCCCCCCTTTTTTTTGGGGGGGGGGTTTTTTTCTTTTTTTAAAATTTCCCCCTTTTCCCCCTTTTTCCCTTT
>JAFLJL010010019.1:7500-21780 GCA_018398815.1 Conus ventricosus
AATTTTAAAAAATTTTTTCCCCCTTTTTTCCCTTTTTTTTAAAATTTTGGGGGGGGAAAAAAACCCCCAAAAAACCCAAAACCCCTTTTTTTTAAAAAAATTTTTTAAAAAAAATTTTTCCCGAAAATTTTTTTAAAAAATTTTAAAAATTTTTTAAAAAAAAAAAAAAACCAAAAAAACCAAAAAAAATTTTGGTTTTTTGGGAAAATTTAAAAAATCCTAAAAAATTTTTTTTTTTTTTGGGGGGAAAACCAAAAATTTTGGGGGAAAAAAAAAATTATTTTTAATTTTAATTTTTTTTTCCCCCAAAAAACCCCTTTTTTTTTTAAAAATTTTTTTTTTCCCCCTTTTTTTTTAAAAAAAATTTTTTTAAAAATTTTCCCAAAGGGGCCCAAAAAAATTTTTTTTTTTCCCCCCCCCCTTTTTTTTAAATTGGAACAGAATTTTTTTAAAAAAAGGAAATTTTTTTTTTTTTTTTTAAAAAACCCCAAAAATTTTTTTTTTCCCCCCTTTTCCTCCCCTTTTTAAAAAATTTAAAAACCCCCCTTCCCCCCTTTTTTTCCGAGAATTTTTTAAAATTTTGGGAAAAAAAAACCCCCCGGGGAAAAAAAAACCCCCCTTTTCCCCCTTTTTTTGGGGGGGGGGGTTTTTTTAAAAAAGGGGGTTTCAAAAAAAAAAAAAAACCCCAAAAAAAAAATTTTGGGGGTTTTTTTTGGGGGGGGTTTTTTGGAAAAAAAAAAAATTTTTTTTTTAAAAAAAAAAAAAAAGGGGCCGTTTTTAAAGACGGGAAATTTCCCCCAAAAAAAAAAAAATTTTTTTTTTAAAAAAATTAAAAAAAAAAGGGGGAAAAAAAAAAAATTTTTTAAAAAAAAAAATTTTTTAAAAAAAAAAAAAAAACCCCCCCTTTTTTTTTTAATAAAGTGTTTTTATATTTTTTTGAAAAATAAAATTTCCCCCTTTTGATGGAATTAGTCCCAAGAAATTAAAAACTATCGGGCCATATATTGTTTTTTTTCCCTTTTTTAATTTTTTTTAAAAAACCCATTACTTTCCAGATGCATTTAAACATGCAAAAATTAATTCCCCCCCTGCCCAAAAAAAGGGAAAATTTTGATTTTATCCAAATAATACAGAAACCCAATTTTGCTGCTATCGTCCGCTCAAAACCTTTTTAAAAACTTTTCCAACACCAAACTTTTATCTTTTATTGAGAAACAAAAACGGGTTTTATATCAATCAGTCAGGTTTTTGGGAAAATTTCATTCATGTGAAACGGCCCCTTTTTGTCGGGGTCACAATTTGTGGCTAAAAGATATCAACAACGGGGAAAAAGTTGGGTAGTGGTTAAAGATTTTAAAAAAAAGGGTTTTTAAATTTTAAAAAATTACAAAAAATAACCCGCTAAAAAAGCTTAATGTTTACGGGCCCCGACAACAAACGGAATATTTTTTAGACTTATTTGTTGAACCGAAAGCAAATTTTTTTTTTCACGAGGTGGTTTTTTCTTCTAAGGAAATGTTGCCCCAAAAGGGGGTGCCAAGGGGTCAATCTTAAAGGTCCCCCGTTTTTTCTCCCTCTACCTAAAAAGATCTCCCTTTTTCAAACAAAAAGCAGTGTGTGAATTTTTTCGCTGATGATAATATTTACAATACTCTAGTCATAGCAAACGTGAAATTAAAAAATCATTTAAATGCCAAACATGGGAAAACCGTGGAAAAACTGGGGGGGGTTCAAAAGACATGCTTGGTTTATCCTTATAAAAAAAGGAAAACTATGGGTTAAAATGTGCACGCAAAAAGGGCAAGTTTTAAAAGAAGCAAAATTTTAAAAATAAAGTACAAAGATAAAAACCCAAAAAAACAAGTTGCAAAAGCACAAATTTTTAGGCACGTATCGATGAAAATCTTTCCCGGCACGATCAGATCCATTACCTAATCAACAAGTCCGTGTTTTTGTGTTCCCAGGGTGTCACCGAAAAAAAACCTTTCCCCACCCAACATTCACGAAAAATGTTTTATTTTGCTTTTGTTCAGGCCTCGATTTGATACTGCCTATTTAAACTGGGGGAAATGTGCGGGAAACTACTTTTAAAACCACTTTTTTCATTGCAAAAACGAGCCTTTTAAAATGATCCGTGTCAAAGCAATCCGATCCTTCTATGCGATGTATTTTTGGGACAATGAATAAAACTGCCTCTTTTACTCATGGGTTAACATTCAAAACTCTGATTCTTAAAAAAACAAAATTGTTTTTTGCCCCATGCCCCGATTATTTAAAATTTAAAAAGTACATTTACCCTCAACCCTCATGATTCGCTCAGATTTTATTAAATTCCCCCAAACTTAAATTTTGGGTTTATTAAAACAAGTTTTTTCCCCCCTTTTGTGGTGTAAAGAATGGAAAAAAAATCTTCCAGCAAAACCCCAGAAAATTTTCCCAATTATCGCTTTTTAAAAAAAAAAGTAAAGTTACTTCTTTTTGATACCTGATTTACCTTTTTTCGTTGGGCATTTCCTAACTATACATACGTACCCCGGGAAGGGGAAAAAAAAAAAGGGAATTTTGAAAAAAAGAGCAGTTTGAAAAGGGTGATGTGTGTGTGTGTGTGTGGGGTGTGTGGGGGTGTTTTGTGTTTTTTGTGTTTTTGGGGGTGTGGGGGGTGTGGTTGTTTTGGGGTGTTTTGTGGGTGGTGTGAGGGGGGGGGAGGAAGGGAGGAGAGAGAGCGGGGGCAGCCCAGGGGGGAAAAAAGAAGAGGGGACAGGGAGAATATTTTTAAAATATTTTAAAAACAGAAAACGTTTAAAAAAGGGTGGTTTTTTTGAATTCCCCATGACCTTACCAAAAGGGAATTATTTTTGGGAAAAACAAGTAAAAGGCCTTTAAGAGCCTAATTCCAACCCCCTTTTGATTTTATCAAATGAATTTATTCCTTTAAATTTTTCCTTCTTCTTTTTTTTTCTTTTTCTTCTTCTTCTTCTTCTTTTTCTTCTTCCTTTTTTCTTTTTTTCTTCTTCCCTTTTTTTTCTCCCTTTTTCTTTCTTTTCTTCCCTTTTTTTTTTTCTTCCCCTTCTTCTTCTTCTTTTTCTTTTTTCTTTTTCCTTCTTTTTTTTTTCTTCTTCTTTTTCTTTTTTCCCTTTTCTTCTTTCTTTTCTTTTTTTTCTTCCCCTTTTTTTTTTCTTCTTTTCTTCTTTTTCTTCTTTCTTCTTTTTTTCTTCTTCTTCTTTTTTCTTCTTTTTTTTCTTCTTCTTTTTTTCCCCTTTTTCTTTTTTCTTCTTTTCTTCTTTTTTCTTTCTTTTTCTTCTTTCTTCTTCTTCTTTTTTTTTTTTTTCTTTTTTTCTTCTTCTTCTTCTTTCCCCTTCTTTTTTCCCTTTTTCTTTTTCTTTTCCTTCCCTTTTTTTCTTTCTTCTTTTTTCTTTTTCTTCTTTTTTTTTCTTTTTTCTTCTTTTCTTTTCTTCTTTTTTTTCTTTTCTTCTTCTTTTTTCTTTTTCATTCTTTTCTTCTTCCCCTTTTTCTTTTTTTCTTTTTTTCTTTCTTTTTCCTTTTTTCTTTTTTTCTTCCCTTTTTTTTTTTCTTCTTCTTTTTTTTTCTTTTTTTCTTTTTTTCTTCTTTTCTTCTTCTTCTTTTCCCCTTTTTTTTTTATCTTCTTTCTTCTTTTTTTTTTTTTTTCTTTTTTTTTTTTTTTTTTTTTTTTTTTTTTTTTTCTTGTGTCTTTCCTTTTTTTCTTTTTTTCTTTTCTTTCCCGGGGGGGGGGGGGGGGGGGGTGGGGGGACCTTCTTTTTTTTCCCCTTTTTTCCTTTTTCCCCCTGTTTTTCCCCTTTTCCCCTTTTTTTGCCCTTTTTCCCCTTCTTCTTTTTTTTTTTTTTTTCCCTTCCCGGTCCCTTTCTTTTTTCCACTTCTTTTTTTCTTCTTCTTAATTTTTCCCTTTTTACTTTCGAACCTCTTCCGCTTTTTCTTCCCGGGCTTTTCTTTTTCCCCCTTTTTTTCTTTTTTATTTGTTGGCTTTCCTTTTTTCCCGGGTTTTTTTCACCGTTTTTTCCTTTGCCCTTTTCCCGGGGTGTTTGCGTGTTCCTGCGTCTCGTTTCCAAAGGCTTTTTTTTTGGGGTTTTTTTTCGGGAAAAGGGTTTGGGGTTTTACAGAGAAACCTTTTACCCCCCCCTTTTCCCCCCTTTCCCCCCGGACGAAACCGGCCCCAGGTTCGAACCCTTTTTCCCCCAAGGCTTGTTGGCCTTTCCCCCCCTTGGTTCCCTTTCCCCCCGGAATTCCGTTTTCCTTGGAAAACAACCCTTTTCCCAGGGGTAAAAAGGGAAAAAGGGGGGGTGGAAACCCGGGGCCAAACCAAATATTGTTGTATAAATTTTACAAGGTTTTTTTTTGGCAGGCCCTTTTTGGGGTTTTTTTCCAACCGGAATGGTTTTTATGAGGGGGAAAAATGTCATTCCTAACCGGCCCGAAAACTTTTTATTTCAAAATTTCAAGGGAAAGGGAACCAAATTAAAAAGGCCCCTCATTTCAAAAAAAAGGGTTACAGGGAAAGGGGGCCCCCCCCCCTTTTTTTATTCTGAAAAGGGGAAAAGTTTAATTTTGGGAAGGGATCACCCCCTTTTTGGGTACCCTTTTTTCCCCTTGGGGGAAATTTTTTTTGGGGAAACAAACTTTAAGGAAAAGGGGGAAAAGGGGTGGAAAAGCCACGGGGGTTAAAAATTCTTTTGGGGTGGTCAACCCTTTTGGGGTTTTCCCCCAAACCCCTTGGATGGGAAATTCTCGGGGCCGAAAAATTTCCCCTTAATTTTTTGGGAGTGAGCTTTATTTTTTCCTTTTTTAAAAAAGGGGGGGCAAATTAAACCCCTTTTGGAAAAGGCAAAAAGGCGGGAAATGTTTTTTCCGTTTTGTCTACCTTTTAAAACCCCTAAACCACGGGGGGGGGGAAAAAAGCCCAAACCCTGCTTTCCCTTGTTCCCCCCTTTTTTTCCCGTCCTTTTGGGGGGTTTCTATTTTAAGGGAACAAGGGGGACTGGGTTTGAACATTTAAAAAGGCAAAGGGAAGGGGGGGGTTTTTTTTGGGGGGGGGGGGGGCTGGGGGGGGCGTTGGGGGGGGGGAAAGTCTTGGTTCCAAGTTTTCGGGGGGGAAAAATTTCTTTTGCTGGGCCTTTTTCCCCGTAATCTTATGAAGTGAGAGGCGATTCCCTTTTGGAAATTTTAAAAAAAAATTGCCCCAAGACCTTGAACCCCCTTTGGAAACAAATTTTTTTTGGTGACAACGTGTGGGCCCTCCCGCAAAAAACGGGCCTTTAAACGTGTTTTTGTGTTAAACCCCCGTGTTTTTGTAACCCTTATCACAAAAAGGAAAATTTTTTTAATTTTTACAATTGTTTTTTTTGGGGGGGGGGGGGGTCGTTGGGGGTTTTCAAAATAAGGAAAATTATTTTTAAATTTCCCCTTTTCCCCCATTTTATTTCAACGATTTTGTTACCAAAAAACCCCCCAAAACCAAAGGGCCCCAAGGTTTTTTGAACCTGGCGCGAAAACCAGGGTTTAAATTTTGGGTTTTTTGGGTGGATGGAAATAACAAAAAAGAAAAGGTGTGGAGATTTTGGGGAAAAAAAGGAAGAATGTTAAAAAAGAAGGGGGGAAAAATAAGGGGGGAAAAAAGGGGGGAAAAGGTTTTTAAAGAGGAAGTGGGTACCCCCGGGAAGGGGAAAGAGAAGTGATGGAAGGAAAAGGGTTAAATTTGGGGGTTTTTGGGGAAAAAAGAAGAGAGAGAGAGAGAGGAAGGAGGGGAAGGAGGAGGAGAGGAGGAAAAGGGGGAAGGAAAAGGGAGGGAACCTAGAATGAAAGGGTGGTGAGAGAGACATTAAAGATGGATTATATGATTGGTTGATAATGTGAGAGGGGGGGAGGGGGGGGGGCAGGGGAGGAGGTTTGGGGCAATGGGGAAAGGGGGGAACGCGGACCTGTAAAATTTTAAGTTTTTAAAATTTTTTTGGGGGGTTTTTACTATGGGGGGGGCGGCCTTTTTCAAAAACCCCAAAAACCCAACACACACCACCACGAGGGGGGGACCCCACGGCACGCACCCGGGACGCACGACGCACGCACGCACGCCCGCACGCAAACACACACACACACCACACACACAGGGAAAAGGAAATCCTACTTTTTCTTTAAACATCCTCATTCTCATCGATTTAGCATTAAAAAAAAACTGTCTTACTGGACAGAGCATATAACATTTTTAGCAAAACGCCCCTTTCCAAAAAGATATTTCAGTTGTCTCGGATAAAAATTTTCCCCGATGGGCACCTTTGAAAAATTTTTTTTTGTGCAAAATATTTTGGGAATTTAAATTTAATTTTGCATCAACCCCTTTGGGGCAAAATGTTTTTGAACTAAATTTTAAATTTTTTCAAACGTCTTTACAAACGAGCTTTTAAATTAGTATTGTTTAAAAACAAGCTCCCTAACTGATAAAGGGTTACAAACAACTCAAAAATATTAACCTTCCCAAACAGCCCCTTTTTTCAATAAAACCCTTTTTGCAAACGTTATTAAGGGGAAAAGCTCCTCCAAAAAAATTACAGAAACATTTTTTGAGTCAATTGTCAAGACTTTTAAACATTTTTTTGTCCATTCCAGAAACCCGCAACAATTTTTACAAAACCCAGTTTTTTTATATTTAGGGGGGAAAACTATGGGAATTTAAAATCACAAAACCCTTTTAAAAAATAAAGAAATAAAAACAAATTTTAAAAAAAAATTGAAGATTATTCATGAATCGTTAAAAACCATCATATGAAAAAAAATGTCCCTCCGTGAGAAAAGAAATAAAATTTTGGTTTAAAAATTTTACATGCCGGGGGAAAAGTAAACCCTAGGGGCGGCAAGGGGCAAATTTATTTCCCTTTTTCTGAATGGGGTGATGAGGAAAGGGGGGAGATGGGGAAGGGGGGTAGTACGGTTTTTTTACTTTTTTTTGATGAAAGGCATTGTTTCACGAAATAATTTTTTTTTAATACTTTTTTAAATTTTTTTTTTCATAGTTGGGGTTGATGTAAAAAAGCAGATATGTGCTTATTCAAAGTTTTCATCTTAATTAAAAAAAAATTTTGACTTTTACTTTGCTTTGACGGTGCACAGAAAAAACAGAAAAGAGAGGGGGCGCCACAAACACACACCCACACAAAACACACACACACACACACACACACACACATACCCATACGAAAGCACGCCCCGCACGCACGTGCACACACCACCCACACACACACACACACACAACACACACCAAAAACACACACCAACACACCACAAAACACACAAAACACCAAACACACACTCACCCACACACACACACAAAAACCCCACACACACAAAACACACACACAGCGCTATATGTCAATGACCAAAGGATTGAGAAAGGGAACATCTCAAAAAAGTAAAAGGGATTATTTTCGATAATGATTTAACGTGGTACGACCACATTGCTGACCTTTTGGGAAAAAAGTCTTTTTTAAAAAAGGTTATCAATTTTCCAAAAAAAAAAACAAATTTTTTGAATCTCCAGTCGAGGAAATTATTTTTTCGCAATTTTTTTATCTCTCATTGATTATGCGTTACGTTAGGGAAAAATTTTAGTGAAACAAATTTGAAACAAATCAAAACGTTTACATAAGGGGGCTTAAAAGGGGGGGGGAAATTAAATTTTTCCCTTTGGGGGGGGGGTTTGACCTAAAAGGGGGGGGTTGGGGAATTTTAAATTGGGGTTTTTAAAAATTTTTTTGTTGGGGGTTGTTGTTAAAGGGAATGGTTTAAAAAAAAAAGGAAAATTTTGAAATAAAGGGTTGGTTTTTTTTTGGGTTTTTAGGGTTTTAAAAATTAGGTTTTTTTGGTTTTGGGTTTTTGGGGAAAAAAAATTTTTTTATTTTGGGTTTTTAAAAATGGGGGGTTGGGTGTTGTTTTGGGGGGGGGGGTTTGTTTTTGTTTTTTTGGTTTGGTTTTTTTTTTTTTTTTTTTTTTTTTTTCTCTCCCCTCTCCCTTTCCTCTCCTCCCTCCCCAATCGCCCTCCCCCTCCCCTGTCTCTCTCTCCTCCCTTTTTCTCTGACTGTCCTCGCTGTTTGTTTGGGTTCCCTTTTTCAATGGGTATCTGTCTCTTGCTTTTTCTGTCAGCCCCCCCCCTTCCCCCCTCTCTTCCCCCTTTTCCTCTCCTCAAAAAGTCTTTATTGCCATGTTTGCCGTTGTCCCTTCTCCGTCACAATATTGATTAAGGTTTTTTAAAATTTTTTCTTGTTTCATTAAAATTTAAAATTTCTGATTTATACGTATGTATTGCTTTGAGTGTCTGGTTTTTCACTATTGTGGGTTTATATTTATGCTTTTTTTTTGAGGGAGGGTGAAAAAAAGCTGCAAAGCTTTTTCCCTTTTTAAACCCCCAATAAAGATTTTTTTTGATTGACTTGACTTGAAATTGAACACACCAAAACACAACCACACCCCCCACCACGCACCCCACGCACTACGCACCCCGCACGCCCCCGCACCCCGCCCCGCACAGGGAAGGCCCACGCAACGCACGCACCCCCCACACACACACACACCCCCCACACACACCAACACCACCCCCAAAACCCCCCAACCCCACAAACCCAAAGAAAAGACCCCAAAGGGGCTGCCCCAGTTGCCCCGATCAGAGGATTTGGGGCCCTCCCCCAAAAACGTTTTAGAAACTTAAAAGAAGGGGACCCAAAAAATTTATGACTACTCCCGGGGCCACTAAAAACTTTTCCCCAAAAAGATTTGGCCCAATTTTAAAAAAAAAATGGCAGAAACGGAAGAGGGAGGGTGGGCCCGGGGGGAAAAGAAGGGACTACCCAAGGGGGGGGTCGGGGCAGGGAAAAGGGGGGGGGGGGGGGAAAGGGGGGGGGGGGGGGCATGGAAGGTGGATGGGGGGGGGGGGGGGGGGTTTTGGGCGATGTAGAGCTTAAATGCAATCAAATTTTCCTGATACCCCTTGAACAAAAAAAATTTAAAAAAGGGCCCTGATACATAATGGGCACGAGAGAGAGAGAGAGAGGAGGGGGAGAGGAAAAGAAGAGAGAGAAGAGGGTGGAGGGAAAATGACCGCTTTGTGGAAACCCGAAACCCGAAAAAGAAGCAGAGATGAATCTCCAAAAATTTACTGGTTTTTTTTTTCCCCCCGCCAAATTGAAAAAGAATGCCGCTTTATGATAGTGCCATTAAGGGTTTTTTTGCTTTTCCATAGGGCAAACGCTTTGTATGGGCGGGTTTTGTTTTTTTCAGGGTAAGGTAGCATCTTTGAGAAAGTTAAAATTAGCGGAAAATAGGTTTAAGATACAAAAATAGTAACGATGGGCTTTTTATCTTTTTTTCCATTTAAAAAGGGCCCAACCCAAACCGAAAGCGGAATAGATTAAAAACCGGCCTAAAGAGGCTACGAAAAAAGAGGATTTGAGTTCAACAAAAAGTCCTAACACCCAAAATTTTTCCGGGGTTTGAATTTTAAAATAATTTGAGTTAGTAAAAAAACCCCCCCCTTAAAGGGAAAGGCAGACTTCACCCCGGGAAATTTAAAACATACAAAAACCAAAAAGAAACTATATTCTACAAAAAAATTTTCAAAGGTTCTTAATTCCATGATCTTGGATAAAGTTCAATTTTTCGTTAAAGACATTATTGCAAGTTTTTTTTTTGGGCATGTTTTTCCAAAAGGTTTTCGGGAAAAAGGTTTTTTTAAAAAAAAAAAATTCCCCTAATCCAAAACCCCAAAAAGGTAATGGCCAAAACACCAAAAAAAAAAAAAAAAATTAAAAATTTTTTTTTTTTTCAGTAAGCAATGACTCTTTATCAATATACAATCACACTCTAACTGGGGGAGGTCACTTTTCAATTATGAATGGGTCGCACAATAAAAAGGAAAAAACGAACAGAACAGTATAAATAGTTTAATTAAAATGCCCAAAACTTTTTTAGTGATACCATGCCACCCACCCCCCCAACACCATTCCAACAATACGAACGTTTTTCACCCTTCTGCGTTACAGTCCACGAATTGAGCCATTTTTTTTTTTTGGTTATTTAACAATTTGGGGGAAAAAATGAGAGAATGTGTGGATAACAATATTTACGTACAGTTTACCCCACACTCCCACACACACACGCGCGCGCAACACACACGCACCCACCCGCCGCCCGCCACACACGCGCGCGCGCCCCGGCGCCGACGCACGCACGCACGCACCCCACGCACGCACGCACGACGCAAACCCCCACAAACCCCCCAACACACACCAACACCACACCACACAAAAACCAACACACACAACCCAACACGCCCACTGGCGCGTTCTCATCGGGGGGCCGGCGGGGGCACCGCCACACATCACCCCCACACCCCACACACACACCACACCACACACAACAACACACAAACCCCCACACACACACACCCGAGGGTTGACGCACACGCACGCACCACGCACGCACGCAGCACGCACGCAACCAACACAACCACCAACACACACACACACGGTAGTTATCTTTTAATTTCGAAGAAAATTGTAATCTTTTTCATCGGGTTGTTGAACGAAGACAGAGAGGGGGGAAACCCGAAACAACGGAGCCCGTCAGGGGATCAGACAATGGGTTTAAAACGAAAGGGGAAAAAAAAGTAAGGGTGGGTTTTTGTCCATTACGCATGTTAAACATGGACAAAATTTTAAAGGTCGCACAATGGAGAACACAGTGCGATGGGGTTGATTGGAAAAAAAAAAAACCAGTGAATACGACGACCTAATTGAAGGAAACACCACAACACACACAACACACACACACACCACACACACACACCACACACAAACCACACACCACAACAACAACACACACCAAAACCCAACAAACACACACATTTTTTTGGGTTTTTAACTTTTGAAAGTATGCACCTACCCTGCTACTTTTTGAAGTTTTCGCATTTTTTAATACTTTTCATTGCAAAAAAAGAGCTCTGTCTCTAAAGACAATGGCTTTTATCTAAAAAACAGGCGGTTTCAGGGAGAGAGAGAGAGAGAGAGAGAGGAGAGGAGGAGAGAGGAGAGAGGAGGAGAGAGATGAGGAGAGAGAGAAGGCGCTAGCTTAAAAAAGGATTGAATTTTCCAAGACACAGACAAAGCGGGTCGAGAGTTTAAAAAATGGAAATTTGTGAGGCCGGGTTAAGTTCCCCGGGCCCCCAGGAAAATTCCGAGAGTCAAACAACTTACAGCAAACCCGGGCCTCCGGGGGAAAAATCCCCAAAACCTTTATTAATCCCCTGTTCCGGGTTCTCCCCACCTGTTTTCCCAATCAAAACCCTGCAGAAAATTTAAAAGTTCTTCCCAACACTGAAAGGACCAGAATGATCAACCCCACCGAAACACTGAAATCCACAACATTTAACCAACCCGGCAGAAACCCCCCGATTCCTAAAAATTAAAGGGCTTTTTACCACCGCAAAAGGCTGAAAAAACACAAAACCCGGGTTATTATCCAGCAGGCCTTAGAAAACAGGCGATCACCACGGGGAGTAGGAAACAGCGAGTTCTATCGAAGGATGGCCAAATTGGAACAAACTTCACACGTCAAAGAGGAATGGAAAATTCAAGAAAAAAGGGCAATGGAAATAACACAAGATTTTTAGAGAAACAAGGACTGATGGTCAACATGGGTGGTAAAAAACCGATAGGGACCTCTCAAAAAATAGAGCGGGAGAGATGCGAACTACAGTGAACTATAACTGGGTGGGGGGGGGCAGGGGGGGGGGGTTCAAAGATGGGAGGGCCTCTAGAGTGAGGAAAAAGCCGGCACTGGATTGTGGGACCGAAGAAAAGTAACCTGCAGGAAAAACAAAAGGGGTGGACAAAAAGAGGAAACCTAGAGCAGTTGCTTAAGGTCCCCGGGTTTCAAGAAAATTTCAGGAGGCACAACCATGGGATAAAATTTCAAGGGGAAAAAACCTTTGGGTGGGCATGGGGAAATTTGGAAGGGAAAGGGGTTGCCGTCCAAAGGGGGGTTCCGGAAAAACCTGAGTCAGGGGGTCTTCAACCCTGATTGGGGAAAACCTGGAGTTCAGGGCTCTCAACCCCCGGAGGGGGGGGGGGGTATAACCCGGGGGGGGGAAACCAAGGGGGGGGGCCTGGGTGTTAGGGAACCCTGATTCCGGGCCTTCCTCACAAGTATATCCAGGGGAACAATATCCTAATCAACCCCGGTAGGCAAAAAACCTTATCCCGGCCGATCAACAATAGGGTTTAGAGGTCGAGCCGTGGAAGTTTGGCACGTCATCAACATGGGGTGAAAAAGGAAACATGGACTCAGTGGAGTATCAAGGGAGAGTCAGGAGCAGAACCTGGAGTCATGGCACCATCAACATGGTGAGTTCCCAAGGGGAACCTGGAGTCAGTGGCAACGTCATCAACATGGGAAAAGTTCAAGGGGAACGCCTGGAGTCAGTGGCACGTCATCAAACAAGGGATGAGGTTTCACGGAGGAGAAAGCCTTGAAAAATGCCACGTCCAAACAACAGGATGAGTTCAAGGAGAAGCCTGGAAATCAATGGCACGTCATCAACATGGGATAGTTCAAGGAGAAGCCGGATTCAATGGCCAGGGGGTATCAACTGGGATAGCCAAGAGGGAGGGCCGGATCAGTGGCACGTCATCAAAATGGGGTGAAGTTCAAGGGAAGGCTGGAGTCAGTGGCAGTCCCCTCAACATGGGGTGAATTCAAGGAGGAGAACAGGAGTCAGTGGCACGTCATCAACATGGGGTGAGTTCAAGGAGGAGAAGCCTGGAGTCAGTGGCACGTCATCAACATGGGTGGTTCAAGGGGAAAGCCTGGGTCAGTGGCACGTCATCAACATGGGGTGAGTTCAAGGAGAACCTGGAGTCAGTGGCACGTCATCCAACATGGGTGAGTTCAGGAAAGCCTGGGTCATGGCAACGTCATCACAGGAGAGGATGGGGATTGAGGAGGAGAGCCTGGGGGGTCAATGGCACGTCATCAAAATGGGATGAGTTCAGAGGAGAAGCCTGGAGTCAATGGCACGTCATCAACATGGGATGAGTTCAAGGAGAAGCCTGGGGTCAAAGGCACGTCATCAACATGGGATGAGTTCAAAGGAGAAGCCTGGAGTCAATGGCACGTCCTCAACATGGGATGGTTCAAGGAGAAGCCTGGAGTCAGTGGCACGTCATCAACATGGGAAGAGTTCAAAGGAGGAACCGGAGTCAGTGGCACTCATCAACATGGGGTGAGTTTTAAGGAGAAGCTGGAGTCAAAGGCACGTCATCAACATGGGATGAGTTCAAGAGAAGCCTGGAGTCATGGCACGTCATCAAAATGGGGTGAGTTCAAGGAGAAAACCGGAGTCAGTGGCACGTCATCAACATGGGATGAGTTCAAGGAGAACCTGGGGTCAGTGGCACGTCATCAACATGGGATGAGTTCAAGGAGAAGCCTGGAGTCAGGTGCACTTTATCAACATGGGATGAGTTTTAAGGAAGAAGCCTGGAGTCAGTGGCACGTCATCAAAAATGGGATGAGTTCAAGGAGGAGAGCCTGGAGTCAGTGGCACGTCATCAACATGGGATGAGTTCAAAGGGGGAGAAGCTGGAGTCAATGGCACGTCATCAACATGGGTGAGTTCAAGGAGAAGCTGGAGTCAGTGGCACGTCATCAACATGGGGAAAGAGTTCAAGGAGAAGCATGGAGTCAGTGGCAAAGTCATCAACAGGGATGGTTTAAGGAGAAGCCTGGAGTCATGCAAATCTCAACATGGGGAGTTCAAGGAGAAGCTGAGCATGCACGTACACATGGGTAGTTAAGAGAAGCCGGTCATGCAGTCATAACATGGATGAGTTAAGAGAAGCCTGGAGTCAGTGGGAGCATCAACATGGATGAGTCAAGGGAAGCCGGAGTCATGGCACGTCATCAACATGATGGTTCAAGGAGAGCTGGGGTCATGCACGCATCAACATGGATGAGTTCAAGGGGAAGCCTGATCATGGCACGTCACAACAGGGTAGTTCAAGGAGGGAAGCCCCTGGGAGTCAAAGGTGGGCCACGTACAAATTTTAAAAAAAAAAAAAAACAATTGGGGATGGAGTATCCCAAGAGAAGGAAGCCTGGAGTCCCCCTTTTTGGGCCTTTGGGGATTTAAAAGGGATGGGAACCTCGGGAAAAGTTTAAACCAAAAATGTCCCCAATGTCTTTTTAAAAAAAATGGGGTGGGCCCCC
>JAFLJL010010033.1:7500-10309 GCA_018398815.1 Conus ventricosus
GCTTTGTTCCATTTAAGTGGTTGGACAGAAAACCACAATATGATTAAAATTATAACGATAAAACTGTTTGTAACAGGACAAGGATAAATATTGTTTTTTTCTCTCCACAACCAGTTTGTCCACAAATTAATGACAATGAGGGGTTTTTGTCATAAAGTTTTAACTGCTCCCATAGTTTTTAATACTAGAATTTAATCTAATCCATTATTGTTTTTATCATGCCTCTCTTCAAGAACTTGTTCAGTATAATAACATCCTATAAGCCTAAATGTGTAGGATTATCTCAATTCAGTGCGTAAGATAGGTTTCTATTTTGAACTAATAATTGATTTTGGTGCTTGTTGTTATGACCTTAATATCCTCACCATTGGTGAAGAATGACAACAGTAACTTTAAGACTGTAAACGTCTAGGTTTTGCCAGCTAATTAGAATTCCTTTAAAAGACTCACTAACGCCCACAGAACCCCATCCCTCTCCTATCGTTTAAGACAGAAATTTCAAATAGTATTGTGAACCGTCCCCTAATTTCATTTGCGGCATGAATCTGTAATTTTTGTAGAAGCACATCTTTTAAAACCCTTCTCTAGCTGTGGAGGATGTACTGTTTGTTTTCGCTTTCCCATATCGCGTTAATTGCAATCCTTTCCACTAGTGTCATCTGCATAAGACTTACATGTAAGGCCAGAGTTGAAAGCTTTCTGAAACTTTTTTGACGGCTACAATAGGAAATGAGGCTTATGAATTCAAATTTTTGTCCCATTCTAAAATCAGGTTCTAAGCTGCCATTGAGTCAGGTTTGTCGAACATTTTATATTCATACTGGACCAACATTATTTGCTTCTAGATTGCGCCGCTGTCTAGTTTAGGAAACTTTTTGTTGTCGCCAACCACTTGCGTTTATAATAATCACCATCTTTAGTGTACTCAAAACCATACAAACGCCTACTCACCAGTCAGTTCAAAGTCCCGCAAACGTCTGCAAGGTCTTTTAATTCTAAAGTGATACCCCTTACAAAGGCGCTAATGTATCTCCTGGTTCTTCTGGCCCCACGCGACATTTAAATGGTTTGTAATAGGTAACGCATATATTTTATTTACCAAAACAATGTGCATTATCCACATTTTACAAACTTTCCCTCCCCTTTTGTCTTGAATCTTTATATTAAATGATCTGAACCTCCACAAACTAAGCCTTTAAACTGTATATTAGGAATTGAAATTTCATAATCGCAATATGCAGCTTTCCCTGATGGAAGAGCTCATTAAACAGTTGATGGCCTCCGTCATATAAGTTTTCATCAGTGCTCCAGCTCATCCAAATAACAGAGAGAATGATGTAATGCAAGATCGAGCGACTTTCTCCCCTCATAAGTAGTTTTGGTTGGTGTAACTCTAAAATCTATAATTGTTAGCTGTAAAGCCTAACATTTTAGGCTATCTCTTTATCAAATAGTAACCTCCTTTCTTTCTTCAGAGCTTTAATGTTAACATTGTTTTTAGATTTTGCATTGTTAATTTGAGAGTAATGTCAAAGTTACTCATTGCTCTTTAGGTGAGCAAAACCCGTAATAACCATCAGGTATGTTAACTCGCTAACATTGTCCCTGTTTTGTCACTTTTAGAACCTTATTATTCTCCTTGGCTTCGCTTATATTAAACCAATACGACGTGTCGAAATAGTTTTCATGAAGTGCTAACCATTTTGGCTTCCGCAGTTGTGCAATTAAGACAATAGCATGTGCTAAAAACGAAAGGAACGGCTTGGGGGTTGTTATTGTTTCAACATTTTTTTAACGAAATAAAAATAGTGCAATTCAAATATACTGAGGCAAAATATTCTGTTGGGCCGCACTACAATCAGTAAAAATATAGCAACTTGATACTCTGACATGCTGTGACCCCAGACTGCCTCTTTTCAAAAAAGGTGAGTACTTCCATTAAGCAGATATCTTAGACCCCCCTATTGAAAACGAGCACTGCCCTAAAGCAGGTTTAGGTCTTCCCCAACGCGAGGCAGTTTTAGCAGAACCAGTTAAAAATAATCGCTTGCTGTGTTTTGTGCAACAACTGGGTGTGGAGTTGGCGTATGCTGATCATTTAAATACCATGATCCTTTGGTGAGGAGTCAGGTATACAGATTTCATGTCTATTGGACACCTTCAGACGTATTTTGACTGAACTTGCGAGCACCATTGCCAAATGACAAACCATTTAATCCACTTAGCAACATAATAGACATGAAGGCTTTTGAAAGGATTTGTAACGAATTTAATATTAACATCAAGACAGGCTTTAGACAAAAGTTGGATCATAATCATGGCCTAGGCGACCTTTATTTTCGGGGCACGCACAGAAAGTATAACTATGACTGGCATCCTCCTTTCAAACTTTCTTTTCAGGCAAAACTGTTCAGCCCGGGTCCCTACAGCAAGAGCATAAAACAGCATGGACAACATTTTATCTTAGACACTTCTAAGGGCCTAACTAGGGCGGGAATAGAACGAATAAACGACTCTATTCGCACTTACGTTTGGTGTTTGCTAGGTTCACAAGCACAGGCAAGATCAAGCATAACTGATCCTTCTACTGGCTTTGACGCGCAAAAACAATACTTAGCAAATTTAGAGGACGCCATTAATTCTACAGTTGATTTACCTTCAAGTATTCAAAGGTACCAACATGTTTTACAATACGCAAGATCGAAAGTAGACTTTGCTGTTGCACTGGTTTACATGCTGCCTTCTGACCTCAACTCCAGGTAGAATAATAATAAACTATAATAATGAAATTCTTATAGCAGGCAAAAGA
>JAFLJL010010038.1:0-2500 GCA_018398815.1 Conus ventricosus
CAAACCCAAAAGTTTTAACCCCCCGAGGGACCCCCCCCCCCCCCCCCCCCCCCCCCCCCCCCCCCTGTACCGAAACAGCCCGGGAGATTCGAACCCGCAAACCAGGATCACGAGTCCCGGCGCTCTAACCAACTGGGCTATTCTGGCTCCTTCACAAAGACGGTTTTCTATAATATGGACTGTCCACGAGTTTGTCACGAGGCCTACGACGTTCGACCCACCTAGGTGGCGGAATTACTTATTTGTTATTGTCGTTGCTGTTGTCGTGTAGCCGTCCCTTAGGGTGGCTTTGGGTGCAGTTGCACCTTGGTGTGGTTCAGCTCAACTTCGGTTTGCTTTCTCTCTCCTCTCTCTAATTTCCACCGCCCGTGCTATTCATCCTGCAAGTTCACGGGTGGCCGGTACCTTTCTCTCGAACTTTCTGTCTATCGGCCTCCGCCTGTCTTTTTACCTGTCGCACGTGCTTCGTTTCTTTAGTTTGAAGTATGCTCACTCTGTGACGCAGCATGGCATGTTGGCCGCCATTGCTGAGGGAGGTTAGCTCTTCACTCGAGCGGAAGATGTCTCTGGGCGCCTGCTCCACTCCTGGTTCTTTACCTTATCATCGAGAGTACATCCGTACTTTCAATTCCTGCACGGCCTGTAGGAGAGGGACATCATTTCTTCTGTTTTCCGCATCTTCGCCTCTGTCCTCTCGACTGGACAGAGGTAGAGAGAGTCCTTTGACCCCCTCTTCGGGGTCCACCCACGGTAGCTGGTAAGCATCAGTTTCGTGGTCGTTTGTTTTGGTTGTTGTTGTTAGCCGCTTAGTCTTCGCTTTTGCGCAATTTTCTTTTGTTTTCGAAATTGTAAGAGAAATATTGTGTGAGACCTTTTCTCTGGTTAATTCCATCTTTAACCTGGCCATTCTAAATTATTTCCAAAATTCTTTCTCCTGTTTATGTATCTGGTGATGCGGTAGTCGGTGGGGAAGGAGAGAACCTGGTGATTCAGGTTGAGCTTGCTTGGTCTCGCTCGTCCGCCCCTGTCACATTCGCCGGACTTTTATCCTTCGGCCACCGTCTGTTTGTGTGTGCAAGGAGAGCGAGTTTATATGTTCACGAGCGTGCGTGCGCATGATTTGTCGTTCGGATGCGTGGTTGGAGATTTGTGTTATTTTGAAATGCGTTTATAAAATGTGACAGTTGTTGCCATTGAATTATTATTTGCAAATGTGGTGGCAGTTATTAAGCGATGGTCGCTGTGTTGATTTATTTCCTAAGGAAGGAAAACGTTAAGCGTGAGTGAGAGAAGGGTGAAGATAATTCATATTTGTTTTATAACCTGTTGATTTAATGCAGTCTTTTACCTGCATCGGTGAGAAGACTTGATTCAATGTGTTTACTGTGTGCGTTGAATACCTTCCCCTCGCCCATCATGCGAGTGGCTAAGACTTGACAGCAATGGTCAGACGGTACGACGGCAGGTTCCAGTACCCTTCTTCCTTCCTCCTTCCTTCTTCTTTTCCTCCTCTCCGACTCTCCTCCCAGCTACGTCCCTCCCCCTCCCGGGCTTCACCTGGAGCACGAACTGGATGGTGCCACTGCTGGTCGAGGCCACGTTCTGGCTGAGACCACGGACGGATGGTGCCACGCGCTGGTCGAGGCCACGCCTTGGTCGGACCGTGTACTGCTAGAAGAGCCCGCCGTCTTGACTGGCCGGCCTGGACCCCCGTCCAGGACCTCCAGTAACAGCTACGTCCCCCGCTTGGGAGTCGAGGGTGTCGGCTTTGGGCGACTCCCTGCGAGAACCAACCCGCTCGGAGCACCTAGTGCGACAGGGTGACTCCCTGCGGACTTGACAGGGCAGGGATGTGGACGCACTCCGTGGTGTGAGAAAGGGTTTGATACTGGGAAATTCCTTTATAATTGTGTATATGTCATACGTGCTGGAGTGCTGTAATTGTGATCGTGTACGTCGTATGGCGAAATATTTATTTATAATCGTGCATGTTGTGGGTGTGGGAGTGCTTGATTGCGATTGTGCATGTTGTGTGCGTTGGAGTGCTTGATCGTGATTGTGCATGTTGTGTGCATTGGAGTGCTTGATCGTGATTGTGCATGTTGTGTGCGTTTGAGTGCTTTATTGTGATCGTGCATGGTGCGTGTGTTGGAATGTTTATTTTGCTGGTGTGAATAAATGGGGTGTTGTATCGTAATCTTTATTGTGTGGTCTCTTGCGGAGCGTGTGAGGTCAGTCACTCCCTTCACTCCCACCTAGACCGATCCTGTCAGGGCAGACCTCCAGGGGTCGGTCGTGACAGGGACATTAATCTTATTTTTGTGTAACCTTCATTTCACAGTTTCCAATCACAGATGTAGTGACATGTAATGTACTGACAAGTTCATTTGATGTTGATTCCCTTCAGTATCAAAACCAAACGTTCATGACGTGAAATCGGTTCACCAAAGTTTGCCTTTTTTCTCCGGCTCTGCAGCACACGGCTCCACTAAATGATTGT
>JAFLJL010010038.1:5000-13437 GCA_018398815.1 Conus ventricosus
AGGGTTGGGACGGGGGAGGGGGTGGACGGGGGGGGGGGGGGGGGGAGGGAATCAGATGAAAAACCAGAATCACTGGAACGCCAAACAAAGGAACCAACAAATTATCAAAACAAACACAAACGCGTTTCATCTATTGGGTCTTCTTCAGTTAGGACGAACAACATTCACAAACAACGAAAACATTGTTCGTTCTTTCTTTACATCGTTTTGACATGAAGTTTGTCTCACCCACATCGCCTTGTGTTTGTTTTGTCATTAGTCGCACCAAAACGGCAATAAACCAAATACACAACAACAGAGAAAAGGCGGGGGGGGGGGGGGGGGGGGGGGAGGATGGTTGCGTGTCTGTGGGGAGGGAGGGGGGTTGTGTTGTATAGGGTAATATAGGTCGACAGTATCGACATGTATCACACTGGCCATTTGGAATGCATTGTAGAACGTTTCGAAACTGTGCTCCTCTCCATTTCATTTTCTCTCTTTTCATCAATGGAGGTTGCGAAACAGAAATGTTATAGTCAGCACGGCAGTCCTTGATGGATTCAGACTTAAAACATGGTTTCAAAATGGGGACACTGCAGGGGAAATGGGAAACTTAAGTTTAAAATCGATTTGCTGAACCCCCCATGAAGGAACCAACATTTACACAACAGACACCACGGCGTTTCCACCCATTCTTCATTCCGCAGCACAAACAACAGTTAAAACAGATTGGAAATACTAATTCGTCTACGCAGCACAAACAACATTCAAAAGATTTGGAAATACTATTCGTCCTTTTGTTTGCAAGTTCTGAAGGCTGTTTTTAACTTACTGTGAATGGAGGCCCGACCGGTCGAAACGCACGTTTGCCTCTTTTGTTATTGGTTCGTTCTCGTTTGGTGGCACCAGTCATTTTTGCTGGGTATATGGGTTTCCTGGTCGACTCGATCGGCTCATATAAGCATGAAATATGTTACCAGTCTCACTCTGAATTGCAGACTGTCGCTTTTTAATTCAAATCAGAAAAAAAAAGCTGCAACATTTTCATGGGCACGATGAGGAGAGAATCATGTTTCGCCAAATAATCCACCAACTACCCACCCCTCCCCCATCCGGTGTATTTGTCGCTAAGTCAAACCAATGGAAAGTAATAATAATATAATGATAATGATATTTATGGCGCTTAATTTTACATCATAAGCCTTAAGGCTTACAAATAACTTACAAGGTTAAAAAAACAACGGATTGCGACGAAAGCTACGCAACAGCGAGTAGCTTCTTTAAACTGAGTGACTCTTTTTTAGTCTGGTAGCCATTAAGAAAGAACTGCAATTGATAAGTGAAGAGGGGCTGTTTAGAGATGGCCTTGAAGGAAGACAGAGGGTTTTGTATACGCAAAAGATATTGGGAGTTTATTCCAAGAATACGGACCCTGAAAAGACAAAAAAAAGAAAATAAAAGAAAAGAAAAAGGAAGCCATAGGTCATTACTGAGCGAAAGGAGGCTCACTGTATTCTAACACCCCCCCACCCCTCGTTCTCTCCACCCTCCCTCCGTTCCTCACCACCTCCCCTCCGGGTTCCTCCTCCTCCCTCCCCTCATTCGGCCCCACCTCCCCTCCATCTCAACACCCTACCTCGCGTTCCCTCATCCACCCTCCCTCCGTTCTCTCCACCTCCCTCCGTTCCTCACACCTCCCCCACCCTCCCCTCCGTTTTCCTCACCCCTCCCCTCCGTTCGCACCACCCTCCCCTTCCAGTTCCTCCACCAACCTCCCCTCCGTTCCGCCACCACCCTAACCCCCCATTCCACACCACCCCCACCCCTACATTCCTCACCACCCTCCCCTCCATTCCTCACCACCCTCCCCTCCGTTCCTCCCCCCCCTCCCCTCCGTTCTCACCACCCTCCCCTCATTCCTCACACCCCTCCCCTCCGTTCCTCACCACCCTCCCCTCGTTCCTCCCCCCCCTCCCCTCCATTCCTCACCACCCTCCCCTCCATTCCTCACCACCCTCCCCTCCGTTCCTCACACCCTCCCCTCCATTCCTCCCCACCCTCCTCCGTTTCCTCCACCACCTCCCTCCGTTCCTCACCACCCTCCCCTCATTCCTCACCACCCCCACCCCTCCATTCACTCACCAACCCTCCCACTCCATTCCTCACCACCCTCCCCTCCATTCCTCACCACCCTTCCCCTCCGTTCTCCCACCCTCCCTCCGTTTCCTCACCACCTCCCTCCATTTTTCCTCACCACCCTCCCCTCCGTTTCCTCACCCCCTCCCCCTCCCCCATTCTCACCACCCCACCCCTCCATTCCCTCACCCCCCCCCCTCCATTCTCACCACCCTCCCCTCCATGCCTCACCACCCCTACCCCCCATTTCCACACCACCCTCCCCCCATTCCTCACCACCCTCCCCCATTCTCACCACCCTCCCTCCATTCTCACAACCCTCCATTCTCACCACCCTCCCCCATTCCTCACCACCCACCCCTCCATTCTCCACACCCTCCATTCCTCACCACCCTCCATTCCTTCACTCCCCCTCCCTCTCCGTTCTCACCCACCCTCCCTCCATTCCTTGTTTCGCTTTTGTGTCCGTTTTATCATGAAAACAGGGGGCTGGCGGGAAAGGGAAGGGTGGGGGTATTTACAGTAGAGTCGTGGGTTATTTTTGTATTTACTGAAACAGCTTCCATAGACTAAGAGCGGACACGTGAAAGGAGAAAGAAAGGGGGGGGGGGGGAGGGGGGGGGGGGAGCAGAAAGGGGAGGGGGATGAGGGGGTGGGTGGCGGAAGGGAAGGGACCTATAATTATCTGACATGCAAAATATCCCTGGGTCAGTCTGGCAGGGGAGCGGGGAGGGGGGGGGGGGGGGGGGGAATGGAAAGGGGGAAACCCACCGATGTGTTACACCGTGTGGTGAAACAAAACTTCTGTCCTGTGCTGCGCTTTGTGTGGGGGTTCAACGACTCAGATCTGCATAGTCCCTTTGTAAAATAGAACAATCAAAACACGGATCAACGAATGTCTCTCGTGCGTGTCATTGACAAAATAAGATGTTCATGTTGGTTAGGGGACAAAGGAAAGTGTAGGTTTTGTGTGCGTGTGCGTGTGCGTGTGTGTGTAGCGTGTGCGTGTGTGTGTGTGTGTGTGTGTGATGTGTATGTGTGTGTGTGTGTGTGTTGGTGTGTGAGTGTTGTGTGTGATGTGTGTGCGTGTGTGAGGGAGGGCGTGTGTTGGAAAATAAGACGGTGAATCATAGGAAAAGACATAAAATCGAACAAAAAAAACCCGGATCAATATTAGCAAGAAATATTAAAGGATTAAAAAAACTTCATTACTTTTGTTTAGAGGATACCCCCCCCCCCCCCCCCCGAAAAAAAAAAATTAATTATAATAGAACACAGAAGATAGTTAAAAAAATTATTGATGGCGAAATAATCAAACTCGATTCAACGACCGCAGAGTGATTGTCTTATGGCTAGAATGGTTGGGGCAATAAAATGTAAAGCATATTATTAAATATATATATATATATATATAATTTATAATATATATATTATATATAATATATATATCTATATATATATATATATAATGTATGTATGTATGTATGTATGTGAGTGTGTGTGTGTGTGTGTGTGTGTGTGTGGTGTGTGTGTGTGGTGCGTGGCGTGCGTGCCGTGGTGCGTGTGTGTGTGTGTGTGTGTGAGAGAGAGAGTAGGCGCAGGATTAATTCTTGAACACTCCGCGTTCAATCAGACACAGCTTGGTGTTTGGACGCAAATGTTGGTCCGAAGTCTAAGAGTAACTCGCCATTGTTTAAGTTTGAGAGAGGCACTGGAGGAAATCGCATCAGCAACGAAACTATGTCTCTTCGGTAGAGAGAAAGGGCTTCCCCTGCAGTGGAGGGGCAGGGAAGTTAAGCTCACAGTGGTGTTATTCCACTGAAGAGTTCCGCAAGTTGGTTACTCTAAAAGCTCGGAGTCTTCGAATAGCGCCCCCATTGATGGCTGTAAATTGCTGAAACAGCGCCTTAAGCAAGCTGGGCGGCTCTGTATGCTTATATGTTTGACGTTCGTTTCTTTTTTTTTCAGGATACTAGAGTGAGTGAGTAGTGAGAGAGAGAGAGAGATGAGTATGAGTGAGAGAGACACTTTGACCTTTTATATTTTATTGGCTTACCAAAGAGGTCTTTTGTCAAGGGGGGGGGGGGGGGGGGAGAGATAACAGAACAATAACGTTTCCCTCTTTCTCTTTCCTGCAAAATAAATAGATACAACATTAATTCCTAGTGTGCACCAAATCAAAGTTAAAAAACAATAATAAATTATAACATTTCCTTTATGTTCCTCACGACAGGTAGTAATTGCATTTAGAAAAAAAAAAAAAGAGAGAGAGAGAGAGAGAGAGATGGAGACTGGGAGAGAGGAGGAGAGAGAGAGAGGGAGAGAGAGATATGCATATAGACAGACAGTAAGATAGAGCGTCTGAAGAGTGGGGCGACAAGAGGGACAGATACAAGCAGGACAGAAATTCCGAGAGTGACAGACAGGACAGAAGGTCAGTCACAACATCACACAACACACACACACACACACACACACACACACACACACACCACACACACCACAACACACAACACAGATGAGAGAGAGAGAGAGAGGGGTGGGTGAGAGGGAGGATTGAGAGAGAGAGAGAGAGAGAGAGAGAGGAGAGAGAGCCCGAGAGAGACAGACAGACAGACAGACAGACAAAACAGACAGACTGACAGACCAGTCAGAGAGGAGGCGAGAGAGTGAGAGAGAGGAAGAGAGTGAGAGAGAGAGAGAGGGAGTGAGAGAGAGAGAGACTTACTTACACAATTCCGGACAGAATTTATAACAAGTTTGATGGATGTATTGGTTTCAACACGCGTTCATAAGTTTCTTTAATATGCTTTGGCAGTGCCGCAGTCACCTCTGCAATGTAGAGTTATTATTTTGCCCTGTCTGTGTTTAAAGCCGTTTGCCTCTGAATCTGAATTGATCCGTTTTCAATCCAGTGTACATTCCCGTCGTCATTATTTTGACTGATGTTCGTGACTTTTTATCTGATTTCTTTCATTCTCGGTCAGTTAGCGTTGTTTTCCTCTGTCTTATTTAATCAAATGTTGCTTAGAAAATCGTATGATGTAAAAAAAGCACTTTTAGATCTTTTGAGGTGCACTCAGTTTTCGCCTTCAATTACGGGCCATCCCGCTCAGTTTCCTTATATTTGTTTTCTTCATTGCTCTTCAGTCTCCGAGATCAACACGCACGAAAAGTATCAAGATGAACGGCTGTATCAGTTAAGGTAAACGTATATCCTCTCCCCCCCCCCCTTCCATCTTCCACTACCACCTGTCCCACCCTCATTCTCTCGACTCCAATACACACTTCTTTTGGCCATTTATGCTTTTTCTTATTTATCTATTTTGGTCTTATATTACTTCTAGAACAGTGTACGCCGCTCGCTCACACACACACACAACACACACCAGACACACCCCACACACACACACACACACACACGCACGCACGCACGCACGCACGCAGCACGCACGCCGCCACGCACGCACGCACGCACACACACCACACACACCACACACACAACACAACACACGCTCGACACACAAACACACTCACACACACACAACACACACAACGACACCCACACACACCACACACACACACACACACACACACACACACACACACACACACACTCACACTACACAAAACACACTCACAACACACACACAGCCGCGCCGCCGTGGCGCACACACACAACACACACCCCAACCACACACACACCGCAACACACACACACACACAACACACACCACGCAACACACAACCACACACACAAGTGGACACACACCCCAACACACACACAACACACACACCACACACACACACACACACACACACACACACACGCTCGCACCACACCACACACACAACAACACAACACACACCCACCACACAACGTCCCCCGGCTGCACCACACACACAACACACACAACACACACACACACACACACCACACACACACACACACACACAGCACGCATGCACTTACACAAACACACCACACACACACCACACTCACAACACCACACAAGTGCCTCTGCTGCTGCGCGCCACCAACACACACACAACATACCACACACACACACCACCACAAAACACGAGCGCGCGCACACAAACAACACAAGCCATACCACAAACACACGCACGCCACATATTACAAGCACACACAAAGATACAGACACGCTACACCACTCACACTCAGACACACACGCATACACAACACAACATAACACATAAACACACGCACGCAACGCACGCACGCACGCACGCACGTTGCACGCTCGCACACCCACAAACACACACACACACACCGTCACACACAACACACACCACACAAACGTACACCTGAAAAGATGCGGACCAAAAATGACAAGTTAAAAAAAACACACCAAAAAAAACAACAAACAACAAAGTATATCTCGTTATCGAGCGAGGTTTGTACTTTTTAAAAACATTAAATCTCCGACATTTAATTCCCGAAGAACTTATGTTTTGTTTTGTTTCCATGCTTGTCGAGAAATAATTGAATGCAATCCTAGCCATCCCCTGAAGGGAATTAATTGTGTTCTTTGGTGCGCTTTGTCTCAGTTTGTGGAGTGATTGTCTTTTCTTTTAAGGTCAAATTGTTTCGACAATGGATGATTTTTTTTTAAACTTTTGTCATCTTTGCAAAACATAGCCCGTAGTAATGGACCGACATGTTTGTTTCACCTCTCTAAGGAATTGTCATGACTCTCTTAGTCTTTTGATAGAGGCTGGAATTTCTGTTTTCTTTCCACTCCTCCCCCCCCCCCCCCCCCCCCCCCCCCCCCCCCCCCCCCCCCCACCCCCCCCCCCCCACTATTTTGTTGTGGCTTCTGTCATTTTCTGTGCCCCTCCTTCAGTAGCCACTGACCCCCAACACGCAGCACGCACGCACGCGCACACACACACACTCACACAACACACACACACACACACCCACACACACGCCGCACGCACGCACGCACGCACACACGCACGCACGCACGCACGCACGCACACACACACAAAACACACACACACACACACCCACACACACACAAAACCAGAGACACACACACACACCACACACACACACACAAAACATACACACACACACACACACACACACACACACACACACCACACACAACACACACACACCACGCAGCACGCACGCACGCACGCACGCACGCACGCACGAAACAGGGGAAATGCAATTAGAAAAAAGAAAAAAAGAGAGAGAGAGAGAGAGAGAGAGAGGAGAGAGAGAGAGAGAAAAGAGAGAGAAGAGATCATATAACAGACAGTAAATAGAGAGACAGAGAGACGACAAGAGACAGAACCCAAAAGACAGAAATTCCGAGAGAGACAAAACAGACAGACAGAACAAAACAGTCAAACACCACAACACACACACAGAGAGAGAGAGAGAGAGAGAAAAGAAAAGGAGAAGAGAGAGAAGAGAGAGGAGAGAGAGAGAGAAAAGAGAGAGAGAGTCAGAGAGAGACAGACAAAGACAAAAGAGAGAGAGAGAGAGAGAGGAGAGAGAAAAGAGAGGGGGAGAGACTACCAACACACATTCCGGACAAAAATATAACACAGTATCTGGTTTCAACACGCGTCATAATTTTCTTTTAACATGCATTGCACGTGCAGCAGTGAAATCTACAACTGTAGAGTTCTTATTCTGCCCTGCTCAGTGTTTAAAGCCGTTGCCTCCTGAAACATGAATTGATCCGTTTTCAATCAGTGTCTATAACCCGTCGTCATTTTTTTGACTGATGATTGTGACTTCAATTTTTATCTGAATTCTTTCATTCCCGGTCGTTAGCGTTGTTTTCCTCTGTCTTATTTAATCAAAGTGCTTAGAAAAAACGTTGATGTAAAAAAAACCTTTTTGATCTTTGAGGTGACTCGTTTTTTTGTCTTTAATTACAGGGAAACCCGTCAGTTCCTCTATATTTTTTTTTTCATTGCCTTTTAGCCCCGAGACAAACCCACGTTTTTAAAAATAACGGCGTACGTTACAGGGAAAAGTTATCCCTCCCCCCCCCCCCTTCCCCCTCTTCACTACCCCCCTGTCCCCCCCCCTCCCTTTCCCTCGACTCCAATACTCACTTCTTTTGCATTTTTGCTTTTTCTTATTTATCTTTTTGGCTTATATTACTTCTAGACAGTGTACGCCCGTCGCTCACACACACACACCACACAACACACAACCACACACAAACACACACACACACACCCAAAAACCACACCACAACCAGCACGACGCCGCCGCCGACCCCCACGAATTCACACACACCACAACACTCGCTCGCACACAACACACCCC
>JAFLJL010010041.1:0-13078 GCA_018398815.1 Conus ventricosus
AAAAAATAAAATGGATCCCGGGGGAAAAAAAAACCCTTTTCGAAAAAACGCAATGCCAAAATCCCTTTTTTTTTTTAAAATCCCCCCCCCCCCTTTGAATCTTTCTAATTTCCTGAACTGTGTTTTTAATTTTTCTAAAACTGGAATATTTCGTCGGCAAATCACTTTCAAGATTACTTTTTCTTTTTTAATTTTGATTTATTGTTGGGGTTTCCACCCTATTTTGTAGGTGCTGAAAGTATTTTTTTTCCCCCCCTAATTTCTAAAACAGGTTTTTGAAAAAAAGTTGATCTTTAAAATTCAAAGAGGATTTTTCGTTAGGAATGTTATCATTTTGTCTAAATTAAAGGTATATGCTTTTGTTTTTTTCACCTCCTGGATTTTTTATTCTGAAATATATTTTTATCTTTAAGCAAACATTTTTAAATTTAAAAAAAGGCCTATCACGTTTAAGCTGTCTTTTTTAAAAGTATAGTAACTAAAGAAGATCTGATCTGAAATTTGGTCAGTAAAAATTTATTTTTTTTTTTCGACAATAATTCTTCAGAAATTTAGAAAAAAACAAAGTTTTCCCTTTGTTAATGATTAAATTTTAGCCAAGTATTGACTTTTTTCAGGATACATTTCTCAAAAAAATAAAAAAGATTAAAATTTTACCATCAGTCAAAATTCTTTTCCGCCTAGGGTTTAAATTCACACTTGCATAGTTTCGACTCCAATTTCATGCCCCAGGGCAAAATTCCCATCACCAGTGATAATCAATGTTCATTGGGCAATGGGTCAATGTGTTGGGCAGTTTCCGTCAAAAAAATTCAGGTTTCGTTGTTATTTGGCCCATATGGGGTTGACTAAGGTAAGTTTTTATTTAAATTTCCAGCTTCATTCAAAAAGTCCCCTAGGATCTCAAATGACATCGAACAATTTAAAAATTTCAAAATTATTGCTAAAAGATGGAAACCCCCCTTTTTTTATTTGTCTCAAAACCGCGACCCAAACTTAAAACCCCCAGCTTGCTCTTATAAAATTTTTCGATTCTTTTTTTCAAATTTCTCTTGAAGACAGTATATTTGGTTCCCTTTTTCCAAAGCAAAATAAAAATTTCCAAGGAATGGCTTGGTGCCCCCACCCTGCTACTGACATCGCCTGTACTGTCGCCAACAAAGCTCAAACCCCAGGAAACCCACCCGGGAGGAATACAAAGCAGGGAAGATAGACTTCAAGCAGCTGGAGGACTCACGAGACAAGGGGTAAAAGAAATAAACCCCCAGCAAAGACAGGCAAAAAAGGAAAGTTCAAGGGGGCGATGGATTCTCCCAAAAAAAAGCTAAAAACAAAAAAAAACGGGCACACCCCCAAAAAAAGGGACTGGGGGTGCCCAAAACTGAAGGTGTCAAAAGGCCAAAGGGAAAACCCAAAAAGACATGCTGATTCAGGAACGAGAAAAAAAAGCCCAAAAAAGACTCCAAAAAGCACCCAGCAGACCCCGAAAGGGGCAAGGGGACAACGGGGGAGAATGCCCCCCAAAGAAGTCTAATGGAAGCTTTTGGGACATGGCCCCTTCGGGATCAGCTTAAAATTCTAAATTCTCATAGACCTTCTGCCCCAAATCAAACCTGTAAAGGGGGGGAAAAAAGACGATCCTGCATGCCCCCTTTGCCAGAAAAACAAACAGTGGGCATGTTCTAAGCTCATAAAAGTAGCCGGCTAAAGGGAAGGTACACAGGGGGCACAACCAAGTGCTCAAGAAATTGTACAAGTAGTCTGGGCTATCCCAACACCAAAAAAGGGAAATCAGGACCCCAAAAGCACCCGCAACTTTCTTCACGGCGAGGCGAAATCAGGGGCCAAAAAACAACAGTGCCACTCGAACATGCAGCGGGGTTGCGGGAGGGGCAGATGACGGAGTGCACTGCAGACCCCCCAGAAAAAGTCACCCAGAGATCACAAAAGAGTGGCATGGACCGAAATAGCAGCCCCCCTCTAAGTAAACCCCCAAAGCTGATCATGATCGAGCCACGGTGCCATTGAGAAAAAAATGGGGGCAGCTAAAATCTACATACTGAAAGGTATCTGATTGGCAAACGCCGAGGAAAAAGGGTTTCAAGTCAAAGTCCTCACTGCAGGAAATTGGAGTGGGGGATTTGTAGGAACGTCTGCATACAGCCTCATGAAAAGCTCTAGTTGCGGGGGAAAAAAAAAACAACCCCCTGAAAGCAATGGCAGAAAGAAGAGGTGTTCAAGCTGGACGGTCAAGGGGGAAACAAAATGAACTTCAAAGGCTAATTTCCTAAAAATTCAGGTGCCCTTACTCAGGGTTAAAGCCCCGGTCACAAGTGAAAAACATGCCAAGGGGTCATGGGTTCGAATCCACCCATGCTCGCCCCCAAAGGGGGAAAAAAAAGGGGGCAGCAGAGGGACCCGGGAGTCATGAAGGGTGGGCCCAACCCGCCTAGAGGTCAGGAAAAGGGCCGAAACATTGCTTGGGGGGGCTTCTCTTCTGGGCTTTTGCTCCCCACGCTCTCCAGAGTTTCTTTCTACCCCCCTTCCTTTACTGGATTTTTTAAAGCCAACAGTTAAATGACATATTTTAAAGGATTATCACCCCCATTTGGAAAATTTGAAAGAAAAAGGAGGTGAAAAAGAATCCAAAACGCATTTATTCTCACAACACATAGTAAATGAAATGAAATAGCCATTTTCTGTTTTATCCCCACATTTATAAAAAAGGAAAAAATTATCTAAAACAATCCGAAATCCACGAATTAGTGACAGCCCCCTTTTTGGGAAAACTATTGAAAAGGGAAATTTTCAAAAGTCAAATCCCCCAAATTTCAATGTCCACACTCTCACCCATCACACAATGTGAAATTTTAACTTATCTGCACACACAAACGAAAACCCAAAAAAGAAGGCCACAACATGAAATTTCAATTACAAAATGGTTTACCCCGAGGCCCATTCCCCCCCAACCCCCCTAGCTTTAAAAAGGTATTCGCAAACCGTCACAAAGAAAATAAGGAAAAAGTAACACCCCTTTCCCCACAGTGTATGGGCCCAATTCGTTACGGTCATCAAACACCATACGTGACAAAAAAAAAAACCCCCACGTGCTTCCACAGTAAGCCCAAAAAAGCAAGAAATTTCCCCGCAGCCGGGGTAATTATATGATTACAAGAAAAACGATCGCCATTATTAGCAAGGAAACAAATTCAAAAAACGAAAGATCCACTTTTTTCCTACCCGCTTATACACGGGTGTAGAATTCCCTTGCCCAAAACATTGACCCAATGAAAAAAGCTGAAAAGGGGAAACATTGTAAAAAATTTTGGAACAAGGGGCAATTCAAAAACCCTCTACAAGGAAGGTTTTATAGCGAAACTTTTTAAAACATCACAAAGGGGGAAAAAAACATTTTTTTTTTACGCCCCTGTAACGACAAAACCCTCTCGTTCCATCAACACAAATTGTCCAGGTCGGCTAAGACTTCACACTCCCTTTTTCCCGCTAACTGTCTTCACAAAATGTTCCCCTTCTTGACCAGGCTTGTTGACAAGGGGTGTTTTTGTTCTTTACTGAAACAAACAATGTGTAGGGTTGGGGGGAAGTCCCCGACTAAAGTGATCCCGTGCCCTTTAGAGTGCGTCGAGGTCAAGTTGATATTTCTGCTCCATTGGCACAAACTTGATCATCAGCTGTTCATTGGTAAACTCCTTAGGCCTATTGTGTTTTGATGGAGACAAGTCAGGGAGAAAAAAATTTAGTCTGCTGAACTGGTTGGGGTTCGTCCCCTTTTTCCCCCATCGGTCTCCGACGGGAAAAAAAACCCAGACAGTTTTTCCCTTAATGGGGGGTGCGGTGGCTAAGGTCTTCTGTTTTTTGGGGGACACTTACTTCAGTATCTTTATTCTTTGTCACTGAAGTGTCAGACGGGGGGGGTAGTTTTGGGTCCTGTTTTGCGTTGTTTTCTTTTCCCATCCGCCCTTTTCCGCCACCCTAACTTTCACAGTACGAGTTCCACATTTTCCTTTTCACGGGCCGTGATGCTGAAAAAAGTAAAACCCAAAAATCATGTGGAGGAGCAACAGGGCTTGGTCAATTTTTGCTGCATTTTGAGGCTGATCGGGTTTAATTAAATAAAAGGTTAATTAATGTTTTCGCTCTCGAAAGCGGACTCTCCTCGATCGTGACCCGGCCACCTCCTGGCTCTGTTCTTGTTTTCATTGCATTGCTGTCATTTTTCACATTATTTTCCTCCACATCAGCATCATCATCGTCCCCCATTAGTGATAGTAATATTTTGAGAAAAATTTTTACCATCTGATCACTTGCCAACCCCCCGTGTTTTTGGCAAAGTGGCCTTTAAAAACCCCCTTTTTTGTGGCGGAAAAAGAGAGAGAGAAACACCGGGGACAGAAAGAAGGGAACGAGAGAGACAGCAGACGACAAAAGGGGGGCAGACAACACACACACACACACGCAAGCGCTATTACTGTTCTCTGACAAGTAAGAAATCAATAACCAAAAAATAACATTATTTTTAAAAAACAAACTACTGTGCGGGTTATCCGTTTTTAATACTAATTTTTTTAAAAATTTTTAGATTTCAGTTTTTTTTTTAACCTAGTTTTTCCCGGGATTTCAATAACACATTTTCGCGAAACATTCTTTTAAATGGTCTTTGTCTTTCAGGGGAAATAGAAATACAGCTTTTAAATGTTCTCTAAAGTCTTTTAAAACTGAGTTTTAAATTTTTTACTAAAATCCACACACTTATTCCACATGTCTTCACTGAAAGCTATTTTTACAAAGTGTTTCTCTTTTTAACTATTTTCTTTTTGCCGAACAGTCATCTAAATAAATAGTGTCTGCGTTCCTTTAAACAGTCTATAAAACTGTTCTGAAACACCAATAAGTTTTATTGCTAGGATTAACAAATATTGTCATCATTTCCAAATAACCTTTACAGTAAGCTTTGGGTTTCATTAAATTTTGGAAAAAAACCCCCAAAATGATTAAAATTTTAAAAAAATAAACTTTTGTAACGGTCGAGGACAAATATTGTTTTTTCCAAAACCATTTTCCACAAATTAATGAACAAAGAGGGGTTTTGTCATAAAGTTTAACTGCCCATAGTTTTATAAAAGAACTTAAACTAATCCGGGTATTTTTTTTTTATTCCCCTGTTAAAACTTTTTCATATAATAAAAAACCTTAAGGTTCTAAATGTTAGATTTTAAACCATTTAGTGCTGTAAAATTGTTTTCTATTTAGACTAATATTGTTTTGTTCTTGTTTTTAGACCTTAATATCCTACCATTGTGAAGAATACAACGTAACTTTTAAAACTGTCAAGTTAAGTTTTCCACTAATTTGAATCCCTTTAAAAAAGGAGTCCTAACCCCACAACCCCCCCCTCTCCTTATTTTTTTAAAACAGAAATTTCAAATATTTGTGAACGTGTCTCTAATTTCATTTTCGGAAATGAAATGTAATTTTTTAGAACATCTTTTAAAACCCCGCTTCTCTTCTTGGGGAGTACTGTTTTTTTCCCTACGGCTTTTTTAATCTCTTCCATATTCAAACTGGGATAAACTTACATGTAAAGGGCAAAAGGGTTTAATGTTTTTTCCCGAAATTTTTTTACGGCCAAAAATGTAAATGGGGTTAGAAAACAAATTTTATTTTCCATTCTAAATATGGTTTTAATGCCATTTTAGGTGGCTTTGAACTATTTTTATTCTTTCTGGCCAACATATTTGCCTCTAATTGCGCAGTTGTTCTAGTTTGGGGAAATTTTTTTTTGTCGCCAACCTTTTGCGTTTAAATCACCACTTTAGTGTACTCAAAAAAACAAAGCCCCTACCACCTTTTTGTTCAAATCCCCAAACATCGCAAGGTCTTTTAAAATTTTAAATTTTCACCTCACGGCGCAAAATTAAACCCCGGGGTTTTCGGCCCCCGCGACATTTTTAGTACATTTATTTTTTTATTTCCAAAACAATGTGTAGTTTATTGCAATTTCACAACTCCCTGCTTGTCTGCAATTTTTATAAATAATGATTCCAACCCTACCCACAAACAAATCTTTAAAACTGTAAATAAGGGAATTGTAAAATTCAAAATCCAATATTCAGCTTTCCTGCCAGGTAAGCCCTTAAAACATTTGAGGCATTCCAAAAATTCAAAAATAAGTATACCATCCGTGCTCAGCTCATCCCAATGAACATAAAGTAATGAATGTAAATGAAAGATCGAGCGGAATATCCCCTTAGAACGTAGTTTTTTGTTTTGCGCAACACACATCTTTTAGTGATCGGTGTCAACTTTAAAGCAAACATTTTAGCTAGCTCTTATCAACTAAGTACTCTGCATTTTTAGTTCAATGTTAATATTGTTTTTAGAATTGCCATTGTTAATTTGAGAGTAATGCCGAATACACAAAGCTTCATTTAGTGAGCTAAACCCTTAATAACCATCAGGTATGTTTAACTGGTAGCTTTGAGCCCCACAACTTTTGTAATCGTATTATTCCCCTTTGATTATCGCTTATATTAAACCCTTCGGACTTTGTAAAATATTTCATGGAGCGAGAACCGTTTTGGGCCCCGCACTGTTATCAATATCATGTTCTAAAAACCGAAGGACTGTCAGTTGAGTGTTATTTGTTACAAACATTTTTTTAAAACAAATAAAAATGAGTGCATTCAAATATAACTATCGCAAAATATTCTGTTGGGCCGCACACAATCTTTAAAAAATATAGCAACTGAACACCTCGACATTGCTGTGAACCCAGACTGTGCTTTACATAAAAAGAGAGTACACCATAGCTAAATATCTTAACCCCCTATTTGAAAACAGCACAGTCCAGAAAACTAGATTAGTCAATCCGATGCAGTTTTAACAAACCAGTTTATACTTTCTGTGTTTTGCGCATTCCAACTGTGTGTGGATAGTCGTATTGCTGAACATTTAAATATCACCATGAATCCTTTGTGATCATGTACAATTTCATTTATATTATACCTCAGACGTATTTTGTCTGAACTGCAAGCGCCATTACCAAATGACAAACCATTTAATCCACTCAGCACCAGAAAAACATGAAGGCTTTGAAAGATCTGTACCGAATTCAATATAAAACATCCAGACCGGCATTAGACAACAGTTGATCTAAATCATGGCAATAGGCGTCATATATATTCAGGCACGCACAGAAAGTATAACTTTGACCGCGGCGTTCACCTTTCAAAAAATGTTTCAGCCCGGTCCAAGAGCAAGAGCATACAAACAGCATAGGACAACATTTATCTGAGACGCTTCTAAGGGCCAAACTAGGCGGGAATAGAACGAATATACGACTCAATTCTACATAACGTTGGTGTTTGCTAGGGTCGCAAGCACAATGCAAATCAAGCATAACAGATCCTTCTACTGCTTAGACGCGCAAAAACAATACTTAGCGACGATATAGAGGACGCAAATAGATTCTACCAGTTGATTTACCTCAAGTATTCAAAGGTACCACAACAGATGTTTTACAATACCAAGATCGAAGTAGACTTGCTGTTGGCACTGGATTTATACTGCTGCCTTCTGACCCAGACTCCAGTAGAATATATAATAAACAAATAATATGAAATCCCTTATAGCCGGCATGAACAAAAGGTTTTTAAAAACGACATAAATTCTGAGCCAGTAATATTACAAGCCAGTAAACAAACACCCCCGATTAAGTCATCCATCCCCGAAGTCCAAACCCCCAAAGTCATGAAGACACAGCAAAGCACGCGACTCTGTCGCGATGACCAAGAATAAGAAAAAGAACAGCGCATGTTCAATGGATAACTGCGCTAGATTACTTGGACTTTATCTACAAAATAGTAACCCAACAATGACAATGTACAAATTGTCCATAAGTCTCGGACGCATAAAGCCAACAACTTGCATGCAGTAGGACAAAAGCCACTGACATACTCCCAATATCCTGGTAAAGAGTCTATATCTTACGCTAATTTTATTTAATAAATTCGCCAGATGATCAAGCTTTTTTTTTACCCATATTTATCAGGCTAGGCGGCGAGGCACTAAACTTTGGCCTCCACCGCTGGCCTGTAATAGCCAACACTAGTGTACTTTTAATGCAAATCCAAAGGCGTTAATAACGCTTACTAATGTGACTCCCTTGCTCTCTAAACATGTTTGTATTCGTCCAGCAGTGATCGAGACCTTCATATAAAATTCTATTGATAGTTTTCGCTTAATCAGTCACACTTGAGATCGTAATATGTTTTCGGTTAGTAGACATCACTCTAGATTGCTGATCTCTCTTGTTTCAAGATCTTTTAGTCTTTGGGCATCTTTCTTTAATATCCAGTTCCTAAGTTGGCGTCATCAGCCTCACGAGATTTTCTTTTTTTCTCTTTTTAAATGCACATCAAGTTCACCTAGTTTGCTAAATAGTTTGTTGAAATCGCCTCTAATGGTTCATAAAGCATGATCACGGGCCGTTAGTTCTCGCAAATAGAGGCAGATGTGGAACATTAATTGTTATAACGCTGATTCTTCTGAAAACTGGTTTCTGCTTCTATGAATTTAATTACTTCACCTGCTGATTGATTTAATTCTTTAAGTTCCATGTTTTTGCCTTGGTTAAACTGTCGGGAGTTCTTGAAGTGTGATTGAAGTTAGCAACTGCCTCCGACCCTTAATTTCGGTCAAACAAGGCCAAGGCGATTTGATCTTTCACACAGATCTATTTCAAATGAACTCACTGCTAAAAACTTTGATGGTCTTTTTTAGTGTAAGCTGAAAAAGTTGTCCTTGTCGCTCTCTACAAAACAAATGGATCATCTTATAATTCAAAATCCATAAGGTCTATAAATTCGGAGTTCTTGCCTAAACTTTGGTATAATGATCTGACCTTACTTTCTGTTAAATTAATACCGCCATGTTTGTAAAGTACTCCCTATATTCTGCTAATACAAACATGCAATATAGCCCCGAGCGGATTCCGCTCCCAGGGAATCACTCAATCGTCCCACGATCAAAAACACCATAATCTTCATCTTCAATGCCTGCCATGTTTCTTAATAATTAAATATTATTTATTTGTTTTATAAAAAAATGTTACATCAAATGGCTAGATTCTTGACACCGCATAGAAGACTGAAAGACCCTTTGGCAGTGAAGGAAATAAACGGAATATTACTGTTCCAAATAATCCATCTACAATAGAACAGATCACATACTTACTGACAAATATCCCGGACCTAGGACAGATGAAGTGGATAAGTGCCAGGCTACTGCGCGTCATACTTCCAAAATAGTACATGATTTCAACAACAGACACAAACAGGCCAGTTGTCCAAAAATGGGGGCGGGCAAATGTTAAGAAAATTTCTATAACACTAGAGGGCAAGAAATATTTCTTTACACAATGCAGACATATTTTTAACCTATTCTGATCATATGGCCTAACCGGGAATAGAAAGGGCTGATCTTGCGTTTCAAGGAAAGACTAGGACAAGGCACTAAAACATAGAAAAGGTGCTGAGATACTAAATGAGACGATCAAAAGTATGAGGCTGTAAATTTTGCGTTAGGAAAATCGCTTTTCCATTCCTTAGAATTTGATTTGTTATAAGCGCATGCGCCGTAACGTTCAAAGAGCATTAAAAGACAGATTGTCATATGAACTAACTTTTAATGAATAACAAACGTGTTATCACATATCATCAGACAACCGAAGAGCAAAGTACAGCTTTCAGACATCTCGTTAGAGTTTTGACAGTTGTTAGCAACCCTAATTTAGCATAGGCAAGATAGAGCACCAATATCAGTCAAAATTATCAATATATAACGAATGATTGATTCATCCTACAACATATCCAAGATGCAGGCAAGACACTAAATGGAATTTTTAGTTATTAGCGTCTCAGCACAAGATCACTTAAAGGATTTTATTGCAGTGCGAAGATGAAGAACCGATCAAAAGAGAAGTGAAAAGTTTTTTAAAATTCCAAAAAAACTAAGTACAAATGTTCGCTGAGGGTAGACCTAACCAAATCTACGCCTAGCGGCGTGCTTAAAACCTATCAGCAATTTGATGAAATAAGAAAACAGTTTGGGGCGGGGAGGTGTACAATCCCACAGCAGACCATGAGACTAAAGATATACAACTTCACAATGTTAGCATGATGATTATTTAACAAACACTAAAACGTTTATGGATTGACCTAAGGACAACAATGATAATCATTGCATGGAAGTCGGGAGAGCTGTGAGAGACGTAATACACATTCAAATGATAAAGAAGCAGAAAGCCGATAAACCGCTTTATGTACATTTTGTTTTTATTATATGAATGCGCAGCTGAATATAGAAAAATAACAGATTAAAAGATATACAATACTAAATTATTTTTATTTTATAAAAAGCAAGTCTGTTCAGGTTATCCAAAGGGGCCTACAACATCCTACCAAAAGAAAGAGATATCAGGCAAATCGCTGCTGCAGAAGTAAAAACCTTCAAAATAACCAACATTACACAAATGCAAGCAAGTACTATAAGCACGACCATTCAAAATACAGCAAAACCAAACGAAGGTATACTGCTGCCTTTATGCGTTACATATGATAATACTGGAGCATTCGACAAAAATTGCTCTATCAGCAGACGAGTTTTGGTCACTTAGGCACACGGCATATGCGCACCCGCAGCTTTAACTCTAGGATGTTTGTCTTAGCTTCACGGCAGTGTTCATTAGCCGTAGTTGCTGCTAGCAAAAAATTAAAAACTAAACCCCAAAAGCACACAGCTATTGTTCAAACTAATAACACTAAACTTATCACGATCAAAACTGAACAATAACTAAAGCGCTTGTATGACACAAACATCACGATGAAGAATTTAATCGTTTACAGGCCGAATTTGATGACTACAAAAGACAAAAGATTGATCATCCAAGAAAGGCGGTGACAATTTTTTCTCAATCAGCCAGACCCCGATCAAAACAAAAAGGAAAGCTTAAAAAAAGTAACGAGACAAAAAAACTTCTGATCTAACCATCCCATAAACAAAACCAAAAGGTAGTTTATATACTTTAGTATTATTAGACCAAGCACAAAAGACCGATGATGATGGTTCAGATTAAGTATTTTTTTTATTAATTTAAATAATATTTTGAGTTTAGAAAAGAGACTCAACAAGGCAATAGATATATGAAGGAAAAGAACGAAATTTTTTTTGAAGCAATGCAAGAAAAAATTATCAATAGACACTGAATGATATTGATTAGAGTTATAGAACCAGAAGACGACGGGCAAGTGTTGGCTCATGCTATTCTCTCAAGTTCCTGGGCAAACTAACAATAGACCCCACCCGTAACGTAATTTTAGCTGTATTTAACGACTATGTAACAATAAATAAGCAAAATCTAGAAGTCTGGGTCTCAACAAAACAGCAGACTATCTTTCTCATAAAGACTTAACACCTGTTGGGCAGACGAACTGCTAACAGTTTGACGCTGCAGCTGAAGAAGCCAAAATGAGAGGCTCCTTGTTGGTCAGAGGGCGAAGACCAAGAGATCAGATTAAAACAGGCAAATTATGCACCGAATGTATGCACGTCTCACATTCCACTACCCCAGCATTAGTCGCAAAAAAAGCAGTTCTAAACATAAAGAATACAGACAACAAATGTTTTGTGTGGTGTGTTCTTGCAAGGCTGCATTACGCCCGCAAAAACGCAGAGAGAGTGTCTAACTATCGCCCTTACATCAATGATCTTAACTTTAGTGGAATATCCTTTCCTGTTAGTGTAGATCAAATTGATCAGTTTGAAGAACAAAACAAACCCATAACTGTTAATGTCTACACATGGATGAGGAAACAGATTGGTGCCGATTAAAGTGTCCAAGAACAGCCCAACAATAGGTAATCCAGACAAAAGCCATGTTGACTTACTGCTGAATGCTTTCACCAGAGGGGCTGCCGCATTACACATTGATACGCACAATGAGTAGATTATTGGCCCATACTTCAAAAATTGGGCATAAACAAGAATTCTGCAGAAAATGTTTAACAAGAATGCCATCTGTTCAAGCCGCAAGCGAACATAAGAAACATTGTATCGGCCCCAGTTGACTGTAATACAGAACTAACTACGCCCCCGCCCGGATCTAAAGTTAGTTTTAAGAACTGGAAACGGCTGCAACATTCTCCATATGTTGTTTACGCAGACTTCGAATCACTCATTGTTCCTTATGAAGGGCCAGCGCCACAAAAACTTCGAAAAACATCTTAATGAGTAATAACAATTTGTTCATTTGCCTTCATTATTGTTAGGTCAGATGGCGTTCATTCAGAGCCAGAATTATATAGAGGCCCAAATGCGGCAGAAACATTCTTTACAACGCATGCAGCAAGTGCGTAATGACTGTTCTAATAATCTAAACTTATCTGAAATCATAATGCGCCTGAAGACCAACAACAGTATGACTCAGCCACGCATTGTTGGATTTGCGGTTTAGAGCTAACGCCCAGAGTGTAAACCCCACAGTAAGAGACCATGATCACATTAGCGGAAAGTTCAGAGGAGCGCGCATAACAAATGCAATCTTCAACTAAAGTTTGAAACCAAAGACATGGAAGCTGCCCATCTTCTTTCATAACTTGCGAGGTTACGACTCTCATCTTATAATGAAAGCAGTAGACGATGCTTTAGGGTGTCATGCATTGCACAGTCATCAGAAAAGTACATGTGCTTTAATCTAAATAACATGTCTTTTTATGACTCTATGCAACACATGATGGGTTCATTAGAGTCGCTGGCTATGTCCTTAAAGTCCTGCCCAATAACAGAAGAATATTTTGACCCAACTCTCGTTAAAAAGGGCGTTTATCCTTATGAGTACATGAACAGTTGGGAAAGGTTGACGAAGATACACTTCCTCCTAAAGCGCGTTCTTTTCTAGTCTTTGAGGAAAGGACATTAGTGATTCTGATACCAACATGCTCAAGATGCTGAAGGGAAAAGGGACTATCATGATCCATCTGTATTTTACATGGTAATCATG
>JAFLJL010010042.1:0-28692 GCA_018398815.1 Conus ventricosus
ACCACCAGCCGGGCCCCGCCGCAGCCACAGCACCAGCAATCCACAGGGAGCAGTCAATGTCAAGTCGTCAAGAGGCAACCCACCGGAGGAGACACTGCACCGCCGCCGAGTCACTTCGTGGTGTTCAGTGGCGCCTGTTCTGATCTGACATACGCAGGACACCACCTACTAAGCCCCCTACTGACGACAATAATTGCTTAGTCGCGGAGTCGGCGTGAGTGAGCTCTCCCTCCGGAGGGCGCCACCACGTCCGTCCAACGACAGCCCCCAGGCCCATGGTCTCGCCGATACCGGAGACCCCGACGGAACCAAACCAAGGCCACAGACGTGGAGAGGACATCGAAATTGAGGTCACCATGAGAGCAGGCATGAAGGGCCACAGAACTTGAGACATTTTTTTTATAATGCTGATCAATGGGAATGGGGATGATTAAGATGATGCTACGGATTTCCATTTCGGTCTGAGACTACATGACAGGGCTGTACTCTACGCTTCCTTTCATAATATATCCTGGCGTTAACCAGGCCCGAGAGATACAGGCACCTGCAGTGTTGGTCAGGAAATTTGAGCAACACTCTCAGAAACGCATCCATTAAGTGGATGAAACTCGACTGTGTGGTCCCAGTCTTCCCAACTGAGTCCGCAGCAAACTCAACTCTGGGTAGGAGCCGGTCGGGGCAGAAAAACCCACATGACTCTGATGGGATTCGAACCCACGACCTCCCAGCCGGGAGTCCGCGACGCTAACCACTTCGCCACGGCGGCTGGTATACCTATATATGTTTCTTCTGCGTTCTCTTGATGTTACAGTGGCTTGGTACACAATGCTGTTGTAGAGGGCATTTGTTGCTCAGAGGGCACTGTTCTTTCTTGATACAGTTGCAGGATTTCCTTTCGTCACCTCGTTTTTCTCTGTACTGCTTTTCATTTTGTTGGTTGAATCAATGATGTTTTTAAGGTTGGGCATACATGAGTATGATAATTTGATGCTGTTTTTGTTGAATATCTTGGATAATTTGTGCTCTTTTGGGAATGATGATGTTTGGATTCTAAAGAATTCTTTCCCTATATTTGTTTTCACTCTTCCGTCATATGGGGGGTTGTACCATATAAATCTTTCTTTTCCTGTTCTTCTTGTGTCTGCTCATGTCATTATCTGGGTCATATTGTAGTTTGTAGTTGTAGCCACTTTTGTGTAACGCTTCTTGATATTCAGCTGCAGCGTTATTGAATGCTGTTTCATTGCATGACAGGTTAGATAATCTCTTATTTATGCCTCTGGGTATTGTTTTTAGTATGGAAGGTGGATGGTTACTTTTGATATTTACATAGACAGGTGTATCATTTGGTTTTTTGTATGGTTTATATATTGCTGGTTGAGATCAAACGTATATCTAGATAGTTCACTATCTTTTTATTTGCTTCTATAGTGATTTTTAGATTTTGGTTTTGGAAGATTTTACACAATTCTTTTTTCTTATTTTCAATGTTTCTAGGATTGTCATTCAGCGCAGCGAGGCCGTCATCCCTGTACAGTCCGACTGGTTTTCCAAGTTTCTTTTGAATGTTAGACAGCATGAACAGTCCGACAAGTTCGCAAGTTTCGGCACCATCATACGATCCCATTGTGACATCAAAAGTTGAATTCTTGTTGCGCTCTTGGTCCAGATTTCATTTTTGCTGTGTAGTAGAGTTTTCTTTGTATGGAAAATGATTTCCATTTCTGACCCTGATATTTCAGTGTATTTGCTGGCAAATTTTATAGCTTTGGTGAGCAGATCTTCATCTATAGATGTGTAGAAGTCTACTATATCAAATGTTATAAAAACTGTATTATCTTGCTTGTTGAGTTTCTTGAACCATTGTATGGCTTCGTATGTGTTTTTCCAGAGGTTGAGTTCAGTGTTCTCTCTTATGTTTTTTATGGCTTTTTCTAAGATTTTTTGCTGATTTTCTCTAATTCAGATTTGGATGGGTTTATCAATCTGCATGTTGGGTTATTCAGGAAGTTGGGTTTGTGGTCTTTAAGTGTTATAAAAGCTTCTCTGCTGCTGTTGTCTCCACTCTATCGCTTAGGTCCATTTGGTGCACAAGCTCCTTTTCTTTTTTCTAATGTACTCGTATGTAGTTTTATCAGCTTTTTTGTAATTTTTTTGGATGTTTTTTGTCGAGAAGCTGTGAGTACTCTTTAGTTTCCATTTTGTAGAAGTTGCTGGTTTTTGTCTGCTTTCACAAATATTTTTTTGTCATTTGGATTTGTTTGATTTCATTTTTTAACGATGTTTGGAATTCATTGTTTGATGTTTTGAATTCTATATTGGAAATCATCCTTTTCATTTTATCCTCAAATGTCTTCATGTCTTCGATGGCGGGTGGAGCTCGCATGTTTTGAAGTCATATGTGTTTTTATCTTCTCTCTTGGCATTGGGGTTTAAAAAGAAAAATGCCTTCCATCTCATATTTTGATAAACCTTTCTGTCTGTTCTATCATTCTTTTCATATAGCATTGAGGTTTGGCGAAAGGTATGTTTTTAGTAGATTGTTTAAAATTGATTTGTCCATTTAAAATCTGTTGGTTTAAAGTGCTCAACGTGAGGAGCAATTAAGACAATGGTAGTGAATACCAGCAGAGATTTAAAAAAATGCTCAACCGAACTGGGAGCAACATTTAAAAAGTAAGGTTTAAAACTATCTACAGCGCTGTTTCATGCAATGCAATCATCAGGATGTGGTGGGTCTGTGCTGCCGGTGTTTTATAACTGCTTGTGTTGTCTGTCATCACGTGCTGTCTGTGTTTTTCGTGTGTTTCTGGTTCTTGTTCACTGATAGGAATTTCCACTTGTGCCTGCAGTTGTTAACCATTCTATCCTAGTATTTAAAGTTGCCAGTTGTGGTTTGCATAGTATTATGTATTTTTCTGTGAGCATAGGTTACATCTTTTTGAAATGTTGTTGTATGGTGCTGGCTCTTTCTATGATTTTCCAGGAATATATTGTATTCTATCTTTTTCTCTTTGAGCTTCCAGATGTATTTACTCAATTCTGTTTGGTTTTTGTATCTTTCTTTGTTAAATGACGCTTTGTGGTTTGCATATCTAGTTTTAAATTGGTTTTCAGTGATACCTATATATGTTTCTTCTGCGTTCTCTGATGTTACAGTGGCTTGGTACAAAATGCTGTTGTAGAGGCATTTGTTGCTCAGAGGGCACTGTTCTTTCTTGATACAGTTGCAGGATTTCCTTTCGTCACCCTCGTTTTTCTCTGTACTGCTTTTCATTTTGTTGGTTGAATCAATGATTTTTTTAAAGGTTGGGCATACATGAGTATGATAATTTGATGCTGTTTTTGTTGAATATCTTGGATAATTTGTGCTCTTTTGGGAATGATGATGTTAGGATTCTAAAGAATTCTTTCCCTATTTTGTTTTCACTCTTCCGTCATATGGGGGGTTGTACCATATGATCTTTCTTTTCCTGTTCTTCTTGTGTCTGCCCATGTCATTATCTGGGTCATATTGTAGTTTGTAGTTGTACCCACTTTTGTGTAACGCTTCTTGATATTCAGCTGCAGCGTTATTGAATGCTGTTTCATTGCATGACAGGTTAGATAATCTCTTATTTATGCCTCTGGGTATTGTTTTTAGTATGGAAGGTGGATGGTTACTTTTGATATTTACATAGACAGGTGTATCATTTGGTTTTTTGTATGGTTTATATATGTGCTGGTTGAGATCAAACGTTATATCTAGATAGTTCACTATCTTTTTATTTGCTTCTATAGTGATTTTTAGATATATTTTTTTAATTGCTCCTCACGTTGAGCACTTTAAACCAACAGATTTTAAAATGGACAAAATCAATTTTAAACAATCTACTAAAAACATACCTTTCGCCAAACCTCAATGCTATATGAAAAGAATGATAGAACAGACAGAAAGGTTATCAAAAATATGAGATGGAAGGCATTTTTCTTTTTAAACCCTAATGCCAAGAGAGAAGATAAAAACACATATGACTTCAAAACATGGGGAGCTCCACCAGCCATCGAAGACATGAAGACATTTGAGGATAAAATGAAAAGGATGATTGCCAATATAGAATTCAAAACATCAAACAATGAATTCCAAACATCGTTAAAAAATGAAATCAAACAAATCCAAAATGACAAAAAAATTTGTGAAAGCAGACAAAACCAGCAACTTTACAAAATGGAAACTAAAGAGTACTCACAGCTTCTCGACAAAAACATCCAAAAAATTACAAAAAAGCTGATAAAACTACATACGAGTACATTAAAAAAAGAAAAGGAGCTTGTGCACCAAATGGACCTAAGCGATAGAGTGGAGACAACAGCAGCAAGAGAAGCTTTTATAACAAATTTAAAGACCACAAACCCAACTTCCTGAATAACCCAACATGCAGATTGATAAACCCATCCAAATCTGAATTAGGAAAAATCAGCAAAAAAATCTTAGAAAAAGCCATAAAAAACATAAGAGAGAACACTGAACTCAACCTCTGGAAAAACACATACGAAGCCTACAATGGTTCAAGAAACTCAACAAGCAAGATAATACAGTTTTTATAACATTTGATATAGTAGACTTCTACACATCTATAGATGAAGATCTGCTCACCAAAGCTATAAAATTTGCCAGCAAATACACTGAAATATCAGGGTCAGAAATGGAAATCATTTTCCATACAAAGAAAACTCTACTACACAGCAAAAAATGAAATCTGGACCAAGAGCGCAAACAAGAATTCAACTTTTGATGTCACAATGGGATCGTATGATGGTGCCGAAACTTGCGAACTTGTCGGACTGTTCATGCTGTCTAACATTCAAAAGAAACTTGGAAAACAAGTCGGACTGTACGGGATGACGGCCTCGCTGCGCTGAATGACAATCCTAGAAACATTGAAAATAAGAAAAAGAATTGTGTAAAATCTTCCAAAACCAAAATCTAAAAATCACTATAGAAGCAAATAAAAAGATAGTGAACTATCTAGATATAACGTTTGATCTCAACCAGCACATATATAAACCATACAAAAAACCAAATGATACACCTGTCTATGTAAATATCAAAAGTAACCATCCACCTTCCATACTAAAAACAATACCCAGAGGCATAAATAAGAGATTATCTAACCTGTCATGCAATGAAACAGCATTCAATAACGCTGCAGCTGAATATCAAGAAGCGTTACACAAAAGTGGCTACAACTACAAACTTACAATATGACCCAGATAATGACATGAGCAGACACAAGAAGAACAGGAAAAGAAAGATCATATGGTACAACCCCCCATATGACGGAAGAGTGAAAACAAATATAGGGAAAGAATTCTTTAGAATCCTAACATCATCATTCCCAAAAGAGCACAAATTATCCAAGATATTCAACAAAAACAGCATCAAATTATCATACTCATGTATGCCCAACCTTAAAAAACATCATTGATTCAACCAACAAAATGAAAAGCAGTACAGAGAAAAACGAGGGTGACGAAAGAAATCCTGCAACTGTATCAAGAAAGAACAGTGCCCTCTGAGCAACAAATGCCTCTACAACAGCATTGTGTACCAAGCCACTGTAACATCAGAGAACGCAGAAGAAACATATATAGGTATCACTGAAAACCAATTTAAAACTAGATATGCAAACCACAAACAGTCATTTAACAAAGAAAGATACAAAAACCAAACAGAATTGAGTAAATACATCTGGAAGCTCAAAGAGAAAAAGATAGAATACAATATATCCTGGAAAATCATAGAAAGAGCAGCACCATACAACAACATTTCAAAAAAATGTAACCTATGCTCAACAGAAAAGTACATAATACTATGCCCAAAACCCCAACTGGCAACTTTAAATACTAGGATAGAAAATGGTTAACAACTGCAGGCACAAGTGGAAATTCCTATCAGTGAACAAGAACCAGAAACACACGAAAAACACAGACAGCACGTGATGACAGAAACACAAGCAGTTATAAAACACCGGCAGCACAGACCCACCACATCCTGATGATTGCATTGCATGAAACAGCGCTGTAGATAGTTTTAAACCTTACTTTTTATAATATATATATTTTATATGTAAAAGACTGATTGACTGATTGATTGGACGGGGTTCCAGAGGAAGCCTTTTTTCAGATAGAAGCTTGGAATGTAAAAAAATTAAACTTTGTGGGCAGTGTGACGACTTATTGTTCATTACCCACATTTCATGATCTGCTCGTTGTATCTTCTGTTGGACGGTGCCGGCATTTGGAAAAATTGACAGCTCTCTCTCTCTCTCTTTTCTCTCTCTCTCTCTCTCCTCTCTCTCTCTCTCTCTCTCTCTCTCTCTCTCTCTCTCTACTCTCTCTCTCTCTCAGGTATGTATCATTATTGTCATTATCATCATTATTATTATCATTATAATTAGTAGAAGAATGTTGTTGTTGTTGCTATTCGGTCGATCAGTGGGAGATTGCCTCTCTCAAGCAAAGGTTGTTTTTCACAATACTTAGCTGCTGACAGCACTTCTGTGACTGACGATGCTTGGGTTATTAAACAGCAAAGCCGACACTGTGACTGACGATGCTTGGGTTATTAGCGGGAAAGCTGACCACTGTGACTGTTATTGACACCCTTTGACCTCCCTCACATTCTTAAATGGATCCTCAAGCACAGGCTCAAAGATCTTCCTTTACATTGTATTCGATCTATATACTGATTTTTATCAGCAACTTATTCAGCTACCACATCTTCTTTTCCTTTTACTTTACTACCCTTCGCTGGCTGCTTGGGTGCTGTTGTATTCTATTCTTGAAACCTTAGTGGTGAGAATACCACACCATTATAGACGGTGGTGTATCTCAATTTGATGCCAAGGAGTACAGATCCTTCTCCCTGCTCCTGATGAGTCCTATCAGTGGACAAAAGCTCAGTACAGGCAATATGAATGCTTCTGTCTTCAAAGGTTTGGTTTATGGGTGATCTTAAAAAGGGTTTAAAAGGGATTTTTACTATTTTTATATTTTCCCTGATTTTTTTTCCCTTGTTCTCTCTTCCAAAATTTTCCCCCCCTTCCCCCCTACCCACCCCCCCATTTTTTTTTTTTAAAATTTTTGCCAATTTCCAAAAAGAAAATAAAAGTAGGGAATTTTTCGCCTGCATCTTTTTTCCCCACTTTTTTAAAATTTTTACCACGAGAGAGTGCATGTAGAATAAAAAATCAGAGAAATGCATCACACTTTTAAAAACCTTTTTGACTACAGCAAAAGGGAACCACTGGATCCATTTTGAAGACAATTAATTTTTTCCCCCTCGATGTTTTTCGCCCCCCCGGCCCCTTTGGGTTAATTTAATTAACTCCCCCGCTGTGTACAAAAAACCTAAAAAGGGGCCCCCCACCATATCCCCCGGGAAAATGATTGTTAAATTCGGGGAATTTAAGACAAAAACACATTCACCAACGTACCCTGTGGGACTTGAACCCATGATTCTCAAAAAAATTCAAGAGGTCCTTCTTAAAGTCTCCCATCTTTGCCTTCGCAAGATGCTTTATTTTTGTTTATTCATAAATTCTAAAAACTTTTGTTTTGAATTTATTTACGGGTTTTTTTTTCCCCCCGTTTTGACTGAAAACATGTTCTTTGTTTTTAAATTATTTTTCGTACTCTGTTTCCTTGTTTTCACTCGTTGCTCTGCTACCATAGCCCCACATAAGAAATTGGACAGAAGCAGAGCGAGTGGAAACCCACGAACAAACCATGGCCTCGTACATCGTGTGTAGCACAGAGACACCAGGGGAAGTCATAAATGATCCCCCGCCCAAAAATGCCCACCAAAAGCAGTTTTTGGGTTTTAAAGCGATTTTTTTTGTCAAGGGGGTAAAATAAAAAACATCGATTTTTTAAATGGGATCGATTTTGAACGATAATTGGGAAATGGGTTAGGAATGTTTGTTAAAACCCCAGAAATTAAAAAACTTAAAAAAGGGAATTCAACATTATAACAACTGAAACCACTTCCGAATTTGGACATCATTATGAAAAGAAAAAAGGAGCAAAACGAATAGCCCGGGCCCGCCATGCAGCCCCCAAAGGGGGTGAAAAACCCCGGGAATTTAAAAAAGGTATCAGTGACAACACGTTTTCCCCAAAACCCCATCCCTGTAGAAAAAGCGGGAACTTATTTAGTTACTGTATCCCCTAAAATTGTACCGGGAAAAAACAAAGGCTGTTGACATGATCCAAAGTGATGAACAGGGTCATTTTAACGGACACCCCCGTAGACACGTCCCCCACAGGAACCCACACAACCTACAGGTGACACTGGGGATCCACTCTTTTCTGATTGGATGTTTTCCCCATGCAACAGCCTGTGGGCAAAAAGGGAAAAAAACCCCCACATGACTTCCCATACAAATATAACCCAACTGCAAGTGTCTGATCCCTTGCCCACGGAACTTTTTTTCTCAGACTGTTTGCCAAAAAAAACGGGCCCAAAGAAACAAGCAGAATTCCCTCCCAAAGGGCCCAAACAAAAGAATTAACCAAAAGAAACCTCTGTGAAGTCCAAAAGGCAGAACGTTCCCCCAATGGGGGCCAATAGGGTTTCGGGGCCCCCTGGGACTTTCTCATTTTGGTTTAAATTTGTTGGGGAAAGAAAGTTGGGAAAACAAAACCTGTTCTGAACCCAAAAATTTTCTTAAATTTTCCCCATACCCTTTGATAAGAAAATTAAAGGGGGAAATTTTTAAACTGGTTTCCAGCTTATTTTCGACTTCATCAGTTTTGGAAATTTTGAAAACCCTGTAGATCTGATGCCCTCGGGGTTAAATAGAACAAGAAAAATTAAACCCCATTTTGCATGATGGGGGTTATACTGATGTACGTGTTGACGACTTTGGGGTTGCTTTTTAAAAGAGACTAACCCGTTTTAGTGCATAATTGACGTGCTTGCCCAACAGATTGGTAATCGGGCGGGGGGATTATTTGCCAAATCCAATTTTCTTAAAAATTTGGGGCAGCTGAAGAACATCACTATTTCCCAAGCGAAATGTAGTAGTTTTTGAAAGGTCGATGTCTGCAAGTTGTAAATTTTTACCTGAGTATTGAACGGGAAGCAATCAAAACAGAATCAGATAAACAAATACACATTTCCCACAAAATATTCAAAGGGCCTTTCCGGGTGCTTTGGCTTTTGGGAACCGAAGTTCGGGGAAAAAATGTCAGCGGGAAAAATTTTTGCTCCCATAAAAAAAAAATTCCCCTTGACAAGAAAAACCTTAAGCCAGGCCTGTCACACATCATTTTCATCATCTCGCTGGGGAAACATGCCCCCCCATCACACGGGTGATCCCCATGCCACAGACCGGGAAGCACGACACGATAAAATCCGGGGACGGGTTTCCCTTCTTCACTGTCTTGCTGTCTTCTCCATAGCCCCAGTCAGACAATCCATTAACAGGGTATTAGCAGGGAGCCCGTCACCCAAATTTTGCCAGGGGCAACAAAAAAAGATCTCTGGAAAAGGGTTCGCCCCAACCCCTTTATAAAATTTTGGGGAAGTGAAGAAACCCCCTGCCTTTCTAAGTTGAAAAAACGGGTTTGTTGTTTGCGTTCCCCACTATTATAAAATTGAAATAAATTGGGGGCAATAATTCCCCTCCCCAGAGCCCGTCAAAACAGTGAGTATTCATTGCACTTTGACCCCAGGACCACACTGCCCATTCCCACATTTCAAAACCAGAACTTTAAAGGGATGTTCCCCCAGAATAAATCATCACTTGCATCGGGGCCGGGTTCACTCTAAATTTCGCCACACCAGAGTAAAAAGAAAAGCCCAATTCCAAAATTTTTCAAAAACCTTAAAAATGAAAAAGGAAACCCTTTCCTAAGCAAAAACCCCAGGGTTAATTGGGGTTTGATTTTTTAAATTTTTCCCGACGTTTTCTGATGATTAAATGTGCTTTTTGAAAAATGTTGTGAATACCAAAAACGATTTGATTTTAAAACCCACCAGCGATTTTTGGACAAAAATTCTGTCGAGTATTTGAAGACGTAAAAAAAGTCAAATACATTTTTAGCCATTGCAAGGGGAGGAGTAACCTGGGGGGTTTCCCTGGTTTTTAATTTTCGCACAGAATAGCAGGTGATAAATCGTGAAATTGTACAAAGCTTATTTTCTTTGGTTTTTCAGCATACAGCGTTGAGAAAAATTAATACCTTCCAAATTTAAAATAATTTTCTTTATCCCTTGGAACCTTTGCATGGGAACCACTTTCTGTCTTTCCCAAAACACGAAATTTACTGTATGGAAATGGTTGGGAGCGAAAACCCCTTTGCCCCCCCCCAAAAACCCAAACGTGAAATTCTTGAAAATTTTAAAGAGATGAATCAATCTTCTTTTTCCCTTTGCAGTTTTTATAGAAGCACTTTTCCCCCTTCTTCCCTTTACACCCTGCGGAAAAATGAAAGGGAATTGATAAAGAAATATCGATTTAAAGTACAAGATGTAACTTTTGGTTAGTAAACCCCACTCCCCCTGACACCCAAAATTGCTAAAAGGCCCAAGTGTTCTGTCTCACCCCGGGCCCCCACATTTCCGCATTTTTTATTACAGTCCCCAAGGGAAAAACTAAAATGCAGGGTAAGGGCCCCGACAAAAACAATTAAACAAACGTTTAAAACCCAGCGTCCTGGCCCGCCCTTTGCCCCTGAACAAAAGAAAAAAAAAAAATTCCCATGTAGTCGGGTTCCGAAACCCAAATGATCTTTTCGGTACGTAAATTCAAAACATACGTTTGCACGAAAAAAAGTGAAGCAGATCTTTAAAAAGCTTTAAAATGCAGGATCAATTGTTTTTGTTTTTTCTAAAAAACAAGTTTCAATGAGTACAGGAGGGCCTTATAGAAAAAAAAAACCCATGATTTTCTTCTCCCTAAATAGTAACATAATCCTGGTGCTGTTTTTAAAATCATTTTCCCTATTGTGTTTGCATCCCAGGTGAAAAGGGTAACACTACATAATATCCAAATACCCATAATGTTTTTCGACAAGAAATCAAATGTGGTCTATTTTTTTTTGACACTTAAGTTGACAAGGGGGACTTTTTTCCCCTGTAAAAAGAAATCGCCCATTTTAAAAATCAAAACTTTTTTTCCCAGTGAATGTTGCATGCACTCGATACAAATTAAAACCAAGGGTATATTTGCTTTTCAAGTTATGTGTATTTTCCCAGGGAAAGGAAACTGCACTTATATTCTAACCGTTGGGGTACACGGTAACCAATTTCCCTTGACCTCACACACTTTTTCAAAAGGGGAAAGGGAAAACCTCCACACACCCCGTACACCACCCCCCTGGTTTGCTGTAAACTGGGGTTTAAATTGTTTTCACATTTGGAAGGCATTAAACCCACAGGAACTATCACCTGTGTATTTTCTGAGTCGGGGAATAGCCCAACGCCTGGGCAGATGAAGGAAAAATTTATGGTTAACCCCCGGATGTGAATTTTTGTAAACATAGGACAACTTGAATCCAGTAAAGGGGGAAAAGAGAGAGAGGAGAGAATGAGAGAAGGGGGAGAAAACGAGAAAAATAGGGGAAAAGAGGGGGAAGAGAGAGAGAGAGAAAAACCGGGGAAGAAGACAGAAAAACAGCCCAACCCAAAGGACAGACAGACAAAAGACAGACAGAGACAAAAGGAGATAGGGGGGGAAGAGAAAATTTTAAACCCAAGGTTGACCCCTGCGGGTGCAGGCGACGAAAAACCTTTTCCCTGCCCCGGTGTAAACAAAAATTTTTTAACTCCCCGAAGGGTTTTAAAACCTCCCCGGATTTAAAACTTTTCTTTTTTAAAATTTTAACTCCCGGGGGTTTTAAAAAAATTTTAAATATAAAAAACTAACCCCCTCTGTTTTTTTCATTTGACTCCAGGGGTTTTTTTTCTGACATCCCACCAGAATGACTCCCCCCCCCAAACCCCCCCCCCCACCTCGTTTCCCCCCAAATGCCCTTATATATTATATATTTATTTATAAATATATTTTATATATATATATTATATATATAAATATAAATATATTATAAAATATATATATATATATATATTTTATGTGTGTGTGTGTGGGGTGGGTGTGTGTGTGGGGGGGGTGTGTGTTGGGGTTCCCTTACACAAATTTGCCATTTAAAGACTTGTTGGGTAGAATTTTTTTCCTTTCGATATTTTTGATTTCTGTGAATTAGTCACTGCCCTAAATTTTATTGAAAAATGTTTTTTTTTGATTCCCCTTGGCCGATTTTTCATTTTAAGTTTGGCACCCCGCAAAACCACCACCCCTGGCGAGAAAAACATGAGAATTTCCCATCAAAACGGCCCCCAAGCAGCCACCTTTTGAAACAAATTGTAAAAAAAACAGACCCCCCCCCCCCCCCCTTTCCCCTACCCCAGGTGCTCGCACAAAAAATTTTCTAATCTCCCCAAAACCCCTTTCCCTTTTCCCTTCTCCCCCAGATTAGCGGTAAATACAAACTTTTTAGCCCACGTCGCGATACTCGTCATTTCTCCCCACCCCCTTACCCCTCAAACCCCCCCTCCCCCACTCCCAAAATTTTCCCCTGCAAAGGAACACAATGAAAAATGAATATTTTTCATTTTAAACCCTTTTGAGTGTAAGGGCCTACACTTATGGGTGAATTTTGGATAGTGAAAGAGAAAAGAGAGAGAGAGAGAGAGAGAGGAGAGAGAGAGAGAACGCCAGAAAAATGGGGTTTGACAATTTCTACCAAAGGCACCCAAAACCTTTAAAATTTCTTTTATTTTACAACTTTAAAATACAAAATTATATACAAAAAAGGAATAGAAAAAATAAAAGGGAAATCCCAAAGATAAGCACATAAACATGTCCAGGGGCCATTTTTTTCCCCATGATGATGATGATCATAAAACTTAAAATACCCTCCATTTCTTACCGAAAGACCCCCTGGGAATAGTGGGGGTGGGATCATTTTAGTCATGATCGGGTTTAAACCCCCCCCTCTGTTAAAAAGAAACCCCCTGGGAGTCAGAAAACCGTTTTCACTTTAAAATCCCAGGGGAGTTTTTTCAAAACTGTAAAAAAACGACCCCCCTTTTGGGGGGCGGGGATTAAACTTTTAACACGCCTGGATTAACCCCGGGGTTAATCTGTACTAACTCCCAGGGGAGCATTCTGTTACAGGGGGGATTAATTTTCTGTTTAAATTTTAACAAATGAAACCCCCCCCCCCCCCCTGTTTCAAGAATTTTTTGAGACTTGGACAAAAAAGATTTTAAAACATTTTTTAAAATTTTAATGAGTTGGGGTTATTTTGGGAAAAGGGTGGGGGTCATTTTATTTTTAAATCCCCGGGGGGTTAAAAAAAACATAAGAACGTTTAACTCCCTGGGAGTTAAAAACCCTTCGGGGAGTTAAAAATTTTCGTTACACCCCGGGAATCGGGGGGTTGCGACACATCGGCCGGGCTTTCACCTTCCCTTAAAAGTTTTGGGGAAATATTGATTAATTTAACAGTTGTTTTGAACGTTGATCAGGGACTGTGGTACAAACGCTGAAAAATCCGTGGGAAAATTTTGGAGCTGTTTTTTATGTAAACGTTTTCTGGGGGAGGGAAAGTCCCTGGCGTGGTTTCACAGTGTTTTTTCGGGGACAGTGACAGTGTCGGAATGGCGTTTTTGTAATGCGTGGGGAAAACTTTTGGATATATGTTTAAAATTTTTTGTTCGGGTGTACACTAAATTTAGCGGGAATTTTTTTTTATGATCTGGCAAACTGTTTTTCTTTTCGTGTACAGAAACCCAAGTTAGCTTTTAGTTTTGAAACCCAGCAACTGCATTCCTTTTACATCAACAACAGGGGAAAGCGTTGCAATTTCCAAACATTCTACTATTCCTGAGGCTATGAAAAAGAGAACATGACTCTTAAAATTCAGCCACAGTTTTAGTTTCATCAAGGGGGATCAAACGCGTGCGATTATTCCATATACGAAACACCACATCTACTTGTTTCGAGACCACACACACACAGTTTAAAAAGCTGATGGAAATGAAAAGAAGACTTTCAATGACATAATTTAAGAAGACGGATTCGGGCTAAAACTTAAAAATGCCTACCCGGCCAAATTTGTCCAACGTACCCCCCTCAGAACCCTTTGGGGCCCATCATAATTTTTGTGTTTTTCCGTGGATGCGGTTCGCGCGCGCGCGCGCGCACCCCGCGTGTATGTGTGTGGGAGGTGTGTGGGGGTTTGTGTGTGTGTGTGTGTGTGTGTGTGTGTGTTTTGGTGGGGTGTTTTGTGTGTGTGTGTGTGGTGTTTTGTGCGTTTTGTGTGTTGTGTGTGTGTGTGTGTTTTGGTTTTGTGTGTGTGTGGTTTTGTGCGTGCGTCTGCCGCCGCATGTGAGGGGTGGGGCTTTTTGCGTGGCGATGGTTTGTTGTTGCGCCCACGCATATGTGTGGTATGTAAAATAATCTTGTTGTACAAATATGTTGGACATATGTGTATTGTGTAATTTTGCGTAAATGAATATTGTGTGTGTTTCACGCATGCGCGCGTGCAAGTTTGTGCGTTTTGTGTATATATGTGTGTAGTTATGTGGTTTTTGGGTGGGGGGTGGGGGGTGTGGTGGGGGTGGGGGTGGTGGTGGTGGTGGAGGTGTGTGTGTGTGTGTGTGTGTGTGTTGTTTTGGTTTGTGTGTGTGTTTGTTGTGGTGTGTGAGTGTGTGTGTGTGTGGGGCTTTTGAATTTTGGGAAAGAACGTTCAAAGATGGTTTTACTTATATCAGCACCACCCAAAAATTAAAAAAGAAGAAGAAGAAAGAAAAAAAGAAAAAGGGAAAAGAAGAAGAAGAAGAAGAAGAAGAAGAAGAACAACAACAACAACCCAAAAACAACAACAACCCAAAACAACAACAACACACACACACACACCCACACACACACACAACACACACACACTAACACGCACGCACCACGCACGCACACACGCAGCCCCGCCCCACGCGCGCCCAAACCATCAATGCATCACACCCAAACTGTGCCCTCTCCACTTCACACATTTTGCATCTCTTGAAATTTATTTCCCCAATCTTTGGGAGTTTATTTTGGTACTTTACCTTTTGAGGGAAGAGAGCTTTAAAAAACCACACACACCCACACACACAACCACCACACACACACAAAACACACAACACACACACCAACACACACACAACACACAAAGGCCACACACAACACACACGCCACGCACACAAAACACGCGCGCACAAAACACACAAACAACACACACACACACACACGCCAAAGCGCACACACACACACACACACACACCGCCCCACGCCACACACACCACACACACAAAACACACCCACACACGCACACACCCCACAAAACACACACCCACATTAAAAAGTACACACCCGACAAGCCCCTCTCTCTCCTCCTCTCCTCCTCTCTCCTCTCCTCCTCTCTCTCCCCCCTCCCTCCTCTCTTTACCTGTGTGTGTGGTTGTGGGGTTGTGTTTTGTGTGGGTTTGTGTTGTGTTGTGTGTGTGTGTGTTTGGGAGTGTGTGTGTTGTGTGTGTGTGTGTGTGTGTGTGTGGGTTTGTGTGTTTTGTGTGTGTGTGGTGACACGCGGGGCGTTAGAGTGCGTTTAAAAAATGAGGAAAAAAGTTTAAAGAAAAAAAGAAACGGGTAGGAGAAAAATAGGGATAGCGAACAAAAAAGATAGAGAAGATGCAACTTTTAAAAGTTTTTAGAATGAACTTAAAAAACCCCCTGAAAGGGCGCGGGCTAAGGATGGGGGGTGGGGGGCTTAAATCCAAAGCGTTGGGGCTTTTAACTTATGGTGACGCAAATACACATCCCCAATTCCAAATACATCCCAAAAAATTCGTGCCTTTGGGAATTCCCAGGGTTTGTTCTATGTGACCAACAAGAGAAGCAAAAAAACAGACACAAAAACCAAAAGTTTTGTGTGAAAAAAATAAAGTGATAAAAAAAGTTTTTCCCTGAAGGCTTTAGTGGCAATAGATGGGTTTCGGTTGAAATTTTTAAAAAAAACCCTTTTGGGGGATCCCAAACGTTGTTGTACCATTTTTCGAAAAATCCAAAATTTTTTCAATGCCTGCCCAAATGTTTATGAAAAAAAGGGAAACAAACATAATGATTTAAAAAAACTCAGTGAAGGTAGATCGCATCTTAAATACTAAAGCGCACCAAATTGGGTTTTCAAATCACTAAAGCCCAAGGGGGGGTTTAAAAAAACCGACCCGAAAATAATTGGGCATGACTTCTGCATATTTTTTCAGTCAGATATTTGGGAATAAAAAGACAGAAGCAAAAAAACGATACCGGAAAAAAAATACAAAAAACCCGTACCCGGGTAAGGGGATTGGCCCTTGGATGAGTCCCCGGGGATGATGATCGACATGAGAGTTGGGGGGATGGAGGAAGAGGTAAGGAAGGACACAACACTGTTACTTCCCTTTACCCAGGGAAAGAATTTTTTGTTTTTAAAAGCTTGCATTGTAAATCAGGGTTCCTTCGGGAAAAACAAAAAATCCTCACCCACTGGTGTTCTGGGCCCCAGGGCTGATTAAATTGGTTCGGGGATTTCCCTGGGCAACTGAATTAAAAAGGGCGTTTTCAGAGAGAGAGAGAGAGAGAGAGAGAGAGAAGAGAGAGGGGGAAAAAAGGGGGGAGAAGAGAGGGGGAGGGGGGAGAGAGAGAGGGGGGGAAAAAGGGAAGGGGGGACCCAAAGGGGGGGAAAGGGATAGGGAAAAGAAAAGAGGTTGTTTTGGGGGTTTTGGGGTAAGTCAAAATTGAAAATTTTTTTAAAATTTGCCAAAAAAATTTCCAAGTTTTTGACGATCTCGGGAAGGGGGTTTGGGGGAAAACTTTATTTTTTATATTTTAATTTTTCCCCTTTGGGTTCAGCAAAATTTCTGTTTACACCCCCTCATGTAAACCCGTCTAATATCACTATGTGGAAAAGACGTTAAAATTTAAGACAACAACAACAAAATCCAAAGTAAAAATTGTTTTAGGATATTTGCCAAAGCAGTTTAATTAATCTGCTTTTAATTTAATGCATGTGAAGCAATCATTATGAAAAGGGAAACCAAGTCCAAACTTCTTTCTTTAAAAGTCACTTTTCCTTTAAAGTTGGTGTGGGTTTAATTGGTTTTTTTGCCTTACCCCAGCAAAAATTTCTAGCTCTGCCGTCTTTCTTTTTAAAAATTAATTCAGTTTTTTTTTTTGGGTTTTTCCCTTTTGCTGAGCTATGAGCAAAAAGGGGCCCTATTTTTCCCGTGCCCCCTTTTAAAAAATGTTTTGGGAGTCTGTGTTGATCCCTTTTTACATTAAATAAATTTTATCAGAGTAAACGTCAGTACATTCCCCGTGGTTTCGTTTCTCCAAAAACTAGAACGTGTGATTTGTCAAAAGTTATCGGGGATCTGTGATTGCGACAGCTGCTTCACCCTTTTTCATACCCTTTCTGTTTGGTCTCTTATGATTTCTTTTTTATTTTACTCCTTTTTTTTTTCTTCTTTTTTGTATCTACTTTTTCTTTCCGTGCAGATGCTTTGGGACACAATTTTTCAAAACCCAGGTTTTTTTTCCAGGTTTTTCTGAGCAGAAATTTATAGTCAATTTCAAACCTAATTAAATCTACAAACTCAAATGTTTTTTCGTTTCATTATATGAGGCCCTTTTCAATTTTTCGCCCAAAACCGAGACAAAACAAACTGAAAATCAAACACCCAAAAAGTTATCTTGAAATTTTTTATTTGTTTTACAGCTTAAGGCTGCACAAGTGGGAAATTTTAAAACAAACCCTTTTTTACCAAAACTTTTGGGAAAAAAAAAAGAAAAGAAATTTTTCTGTTTTTTTTGAGTCGTTTGTGTTTTCCAAAGTACAGTTTTTTAAATCTACAAAATTTAAACACAGGGCCCAAGGGTTTTCTACCTGTCTTAAAACCCGCCCCCATGTCGGGTTTTAAAAAGTAAAAACACTTTTTTTTTTTTGGTGGGAAAATTTTTTTTTTAAAAAAAACAGGGAAAAACTGCACTTTTTGAGAAAAATGAGATTTTTTGGGCCTTTTAAAAAAAGCCGAAAAATTGGAAGTTGGAAAAAAAATGGTTTAAAAGATTTGTTAAAATTTTTTTCTGTAATTTTAATGAAACCCGGTAGTGGGAAACCCAAAAAAAAAGTTTGTTTATTTTTTATATTTTTATTATAGATTTTGCCCCCTTTTTGGAGGCCTATGTTCGAAACCATTATTAAAAATATATATATATAAATATATTTATATTTTAAAATATAATATATAAATTTTTAAAATTTTAAAATAAATATTTTAAAAAAAATAAATATATTTAAAAAAACAACAAAAAAAAACTATAAAAAATTTTTAAAAATTTTAGATTTAAGAAAATATATTTATATAAATAAAACATAAAAAAGAGAGTTTTTTAAACCCCAACAGACAAAAAAAACGAATTTTCCCAAAAATTTTTGGCTTTAAAGCCCTTTCCCCTTGGGATTTTACTGGGCCGGCGAGTCACACAACCCCTTTATACATGCATAAAAAAAACGTGAATAAAAATTTTACTGCCCTTTAAAAAAAGAAGGGTAAAAAAGGAAAAAAAAAGTACGTACCAGGCAAATCTTTCAAATGGAAGGGGAGCAAAGGGACGTTTAAAATAAAGGAAGGGGGCTAGTAAGTGTTTTGTAAAAGCTGCGCGCGTCACGCACGTGTGGGAGTTTGTGCGTATATTTAGAGTGTGTTGGGGGGTGATGTGAGTGATTTGTGTTTTGTTGGTGTGTTGTGTGTGTGTGTGTGTGTGTTGTGTGTGGTGTGTGTTTTGTGTGTTGTGTGGTGTGTGTGGGGTGTGTATGTGTGTGTGGGGTGTTGTGTGTTTGTGTGTGTGTAGGGGTGTACGGGGGGGGGGGGGAAAAGGGGGGGGGGGTTTCGGTAGAGGGACAAAAAGGAGTCGAGCGGCGTTTAAACAAAGAACAGTTATTGGTTTGTGAGTTGAGTCCCAAAAAAATGGGAGTTTTCCCAATTTTGCTTACCAAATTTTTTTCCCCACAAATTCTGTGCGGGGCTTGTCTGAAAAAAAATTTTTTTTTAACACCGCATTTCATGTTAGCTAGGGGTGGTTGGGGAGGTTGAAAAAGTTGTGTGACTGAGTCCCGATGTTGTTCTTGAAGTGAGGGTCTATCCAAAAGAAAAGTTTTCTGATTTAATTTTTTTTTTTCATCAATGTATTAAATTTGACAGGTTCGCAGAAAAAAAGATAAATGAAAGTTTTTGGTTTGCAGTCAATATGGGGTCCCTTTCAGTAAAAGTTTCTTTGGGCCGGGGGGTAATGAAATTTGGGGGATTCCAAGGCGTGCTCTTTAAAAAATAAAACATTTGTTGGAACATTTTTAAAAAAAAAATAGGGGTCTTTAGGATTTAATTTTATGGGGAGGGCTGAGGCATAAGCAAGTCTTTGAGAGAACGGCTGTTTCTTTCTCCTAGGATTGGTGGGTGAGGTATGGCCTGTTTAAATTTGTCACTGGTGAAAACTGTCTGATATAATTCTTTAAACCATTGATGGAGAGGGGGGTTGCTAGGGTTATGAGTGACAATAACGGGTGTTCTAGGGTTGGACATATATATATATATATATATGAGAGAGAGAGAGAGAGAGAGAGAGAGAGAGAGAGAGAGAGAGAGAGAGAGAGAGAGACGAGAGAGAAGAGAGAGGAGAGAGAGAGAGAGAGAGAGAGAGAGAGAGAGGGGTAAAAAAGAAAACCCAACGCTAAAATGGCACTGCTCCCAGCAGCTGCAAGAGTCTGGACGATAAAACCATTAATATAAAACTCAAGAAGTCGTCCACTCAATGTCTTCCCTTCTTTTATTTTCAAATTTTCGCCTTTTTCAAAGCTTCGTCGGGAATATTCTTGAATATTCTTCCTTGGTTGAGAATATTCCTGATGAAGCCTTGAAAAGCGAAGATTTGAAAATAAAAGAAGGAGAGACATTGAGTGGACGACTTCTTGATTATTATATATATATATATATATATATATTATATATATATATATATATATATATATATATTATATATATATATATATATATATATAAAATGATTAAAAGCAAATCTTAAAACCGGGACTACAAATTTGTTTCGATGGTCTTTCCTCTCTTCAGATCCCGTTTCAAAAAGGTGCGACCAATGTTTAACTGAAAATGGTTAATACTATGCAAACCACACTTAGCAACTTTAAACACCAAAACAGAAATAGTAAACAATGCAGGCATAAATGTAAATCGTTGTTAGTGAACACACCCAAAACAAAAAACCTGAAAGCCCCCCAAAAACACGAGCAGCCAACCCACACGTGCAAACAACCGCAAACGGGAGCCACACGCTATATAACATCGGCGGTGGGCAAACCAAAAAACCATCCTGATGACAGCGCAACACGCTTGAAACAAATTTGTAGATAGTTTTAAGATTCCTCTTTTAACTTGTTTTAACTATATATATATATATATATTATATATATATATATATATATATAAAATATATATATATATATATATTATAATATATAACAAAGAACAACAAAGGAAACTCGACCACTTTAAGGAAGCTATAGATCAATATTATTACTGTAAATAATTTCGGCTCCTCTGCGAAGCCTTCTTCAGTACCTTCACGTCAAGGTACTGAAGAAGGCTTCGCAGAGGAGCCGAAATTATTTACAGTAATAATATTGATCTATAGCTTCCTTAAAGTGGTCGAGTTTTCTTTGTTGTTCTTTGTTATTCCTTCTTCTCTGAAGACTCCAGATGTGTGCGGTGCCAGCAATTTTGGACTATATTTTGTGTATATATATATATAATTATATATATGTATGTATGTATGTATACAATAAACTAATAAATTCGAAAGATAAGTACCAAGCACCATTCCAGCAACCTACAGAGCAGCTTGGTGTTGCAAATGACTGCAAGAAATATTCAATTATAATACAAAGCTTGCTCTTATGTCTTAGATTGAAGAAATAGGGGGAGATAAGCATTCATATCTGCAGTGGTAGATAATTCTGCCTAACCCACAGTATGTGCTGAGTGGGTGAATGGGGAAAAATAAAATAAATGCTTCTCAAAATGAGCCTTCAGCAAGCTTATAGTCTCCACGGGGAGACAGTCTCCAATGGGGAGGAAACTCTAGCATATAACTCATGGTCAGATACCGATATTTCGAAACCTGATTGTTTCTCCTCAGTGACCGCGGAAAGTGGTAAATTGACTCCTCTGCCTTTTCAGTTTTAAAAGAATGTTATATCAGAAAAAGGCTGGTGTGCAATATCGTAGTAATGTTTGTTTGAGTTTTCAAAAAACCAACGAAAGGTGCGCCACCTAAGAAGCCAAAATAAAATCGAAGAAACAGCAAAACAACAACAATTTCTTGTGGAAAGTAGAAAATATAAAAAGATACCCACTAAGACACACGGTGCTGAGGGCCAGTATTCTGAGAATAATCATCCAGTGACTAAATAACAATAAACTAATAAATTCTGAAGGATAAGTAACTGATCAACCATTCCAAGCAACTTAAGATAGCTGTGGTATTGCAATGACTGCAAGCAATAATCAATAATGAACAAGCTATTGTTCTTATGTCTTAGAATGAAGGAATAGGGGGAGAAACAGTAATTCATATCTGCAAGTGGTAGTAAATCTGCCTAACCAACATTATTTCATTTGTGGTGAATGGGGAACATCAAATCCATGTCTATCTCAAAAATGAGCCTTCATCAAGCTAATAGTATTCCTCCAAGGTGGAGACAATCTCCAAAGGGAGGAAACATCACAAGCATAAAAACTCCCTGACAGATACTGAAATATCGAAACCTATTGTTCTTTACTCCTCAGGGACCGCGGAAAGTGACTATGTACATACAAACAACATTTACTCAAAAATGCCAACTTATGTACTACAGAATAAGTGTATTGAAATTATGAAAACCGCCCACCTAGCATCCATGAACTCAAAATATAAATGAAAAACAATTGCAAGGCAAGAAATGGAAATCTATAGTCAATGCAGCCATTGCGTAACACGTCCCCCCCTGAACTCGCGCCCTCAAAAAAAGCAAAAAAACCGCAGGCCACGTGCCCACACGCACAAACACACGCCCCCCACACCACAAATATAACAACCGGTGCGTTGCCCAAATTGTATAACCTGAGGAGGAGCGTTTAGCTGTGAAACAAGCATGTAGGTTTTAATTTTCTTTCCATTCTTTAAAATCCAATTTAAAACAGTATGTCGCTCCCAACAATGGTTGATCACATTTTTAAACGTTCTAGAGGCTTTTTAACTCTGATTTTAACTCTGATTTTATTCTAGGAATGAATGCTCCTCACTTGAGCAAATGTGGCCTAGGCAGAATCTAAATTTAAAATGGAGAGAATAACTTGGCCTCCTCCAAAAATAAACCTTTTATCCATCCACAACTCTACAAGAAAAAACTCATAGAGCAACGGAAATATTTGTGCGCAACATGAGATGGAAAGAAGCGATTAATCTTTATGAACCCAGATGCGAAAAAGGAAATAAAAAACCTTATGGATTTAAAGACATGAAATCGCCACTATAAAAGAGGAAAAGAAACCGATTGAAGAAACGCAATGAAAAAAAACTAATAGCTAAATTGATTTTCAGTAAATCACATAATAAATTTTCCAACAACAAATAGAATAATAACATAAAACAAATCCAGAATGACAAAAAATATTTCATAAAGGCGGGCCAAGACAAACAATTTATATAAATGGAAACAAGAGTACTCCCACCAACTCCTCAACACAAATATTCAGAAACATTATTTACAAAAAAGCGCTGAAAAGACCACATTAAAACAACATCTGCAAAAAAAAGAAAAAGAACTTGTCACCAGATGGAATAGGTGATAGGATAGAAAGCAACAGCAATAAAAGAACCTATATAACCCATAAAAAAAGACCACCAAACCAAACCTAACTTTCACAACAACCCTACTTGTAGACTGATAGACCCATCAAAATCTTGATCTAGCAAAATTATAAAAAGATCCTGGAAAAAGCAATAGAAGGACATAAAAACAAACACTGAATACAATCTCTGGAAAAATAGTATTACGGAAGTTATTCCAAATGTTTTAAAGAAATGAACAAGTCAGAAAAATAAAGTGTTCATGTACTGATGACATAGTGGACTTCAAACCCTTCCATAGATGAGGAATTACTTACTAAAGCACGATTCGCCAACAAATATACCAAATATCAAAAAAAAAGATTCATGAGATGGTAAATCAATTCTCCACACTAAGAAAACCCGGGGGACATCCATAGCAACAGTGAAACTTGGATTAAAAAAAAAACCAGCAGAAATTCCACATTCGATCTGATGTCACGATGTGGATCTAATGATGGAGCTGAAACCTTGTGAATTAGTTGGACTTGTTCATGTTGTCTCATATACAGAAAATACTTGGTAAACAGGTTGTCTTATACATAGATGACGGTCTTATTGCCACGTAAAACAAAAAAGCCAAAAACCATGAAAACAAGAAAAAAGGAACTTATGTAAAAAATTTATCAAAGCCATAACCTAAAAATCACTGTAGAATCCAACAAAAAAAACAACAGTAACATTATTTTTAGACATAACATTAGACCTTAAGGAACACACAACAAACCGATAATAAAACCCTAATGACACCCTGTCTGACGTAGAACACCAAATAGTAACCATCCACCCTCCATCTAAAAAAAAACCATAACCTAATTAATAACAAAAGATTATCTAACCTGTCATGCAAAGAGAAAGAATATTAACAGTGCAGGCACTGAATACCAAGAGGCAACGAAAAAAAGTGCTAACAACACAAATCAATAATAAACCCAGATAACAACATGACAGTAACAGGAAAAACAGGAAAAGAAAAAAATATATGGTATAAAACCCACCATATGAATGGAAGAACAAAAACTAACGTAGGAAAAGAAATCCTCAGAAACCCTTAAAACTAATCATGTACCCAAAAGAACATGAAGAATCTAAAAATAATTCAACCAAAAATAACCGTCAAGTGGCTATCATATTCGTGTAATCCACAATGCCCAACCTTAAAAATATAATGATTCTTCCAATAAAACACAAACAACACAAACCAAAGAGGATGAAGAAAGGAATTCTGTAATTGCACAAAAAAGAACCATGGCCCTCTGAATAATAAATGTCTCTACAGATAATATTGTGTAACCAAAGCTTACAGAAAACAACAGACAGAGAAAAAAAACAAACATAGGGAACACGGCCAACCATTTTAAAACCAGATATTCAAACCATAAACCAGGTCTTTTTCCCAAAAATGAAAAATCTAACAACCAAACAGAATTAGGTAAATTTATTTGGAAGCTTAAAAATAAGAAAATAGATTATACATATCATGGAAAATAATAAAAAGAGCAGCACCAATACACCAACGAGGTGATTTCTAAAAAAATGCACCTTATGTACTACAGAACAGTGGCCTGATATTAAGTCAACCCCCCCCACCAAAGCAAGAAAATGTCCCTGAACTCTTAAAGTAAGAAAAGATAAACACTAGCAGCATAAAAGAAATCTTTGTCAATGAACCAATCCGTAACACGTCCCCCCCTGAACGCGCCCCCCAAAAGAAAAAAACACTGGCAGGGCCACGGTGCCACACTGCAACAGAACCACAACGCCCCGCACAAGACCCACAATAAAAACACCGGTGGCGTGCCCAAAAAAAAAAAAATTTTTGTATCCCCTGAGAGAAGCGTTTTAGAGCTGAAACAAGCTTGTAGTTTTTATAATTTTTCATTCTAATCCGATTTTTAATAACTGGTATATATATATATATATATATATAAATATAAAAATATATATATATATATAAATATATATATAAATATAATATATATTCTATATCTATATATATATAAATAAATATATAATAAATGTGAGTTTTCCCCTTTTTCCCTCCTCCCCATTGCAGAAATGTCTCCCCTCCCCCACTGGAGTACTAAAAACTTGCTAACAGGCCATTTTGAGATGGGGGGGGCATTATTATCCCCATTCACCCACTCAAGCACATACTGTTAGTTATGCAGAAATATCTACCACTGCAGATATAAATGCTTATCTCCCCCTATTTCTTCAGTCTTAGACATAAGAGCAAGCTTTGTTTATAATTGAATATTTCCTGCAGTCATTGTTTTTTTTTTAATGCCTTTTTTTTAGTTCCTCGTTGGTTGTCAGTCTCTGGCTTTCTGCCTCTGAAATATTGCTTTATATTTCCCTTTTGTCTCATTTGCAACTTTCTGACAGCCATCATTTTTAGCCACGTGTTTCCCAAAGATTAATTTGATTTAATCAGTTGGGTATACTGTTTCGGTGAAGTTGAAATGGAAAGCATGGCGCTTGTTTTCCGTGATATATTCTGCACTACATTCCTGCCAAACGTTCTCAAAACTATTCCAGTCAGCACGATCTAATCATATATTGGATGACATCCGTTTCTTTTTTCTTTTTTCTTTTTTTTAATCCTAACTAACTTGTCATTCACAATAGTAATAATTGGTATTATTGCGTGTTTCCAGTTAGGAGCAAGAATAGTCGAAGAAGAGACACATCCATTGCTTCAAGAGCAAAAACAGAATGACTGCACCAGCAATTGAGAAAACAAATTACATATTAACAGAATGCGTTCCGACCTATTAGGTTTGGTCTTCTTCAAGTAAATCAAGTTAAATTCACGACAATGAAACGAAGTACGAACATTCGCTTGTCCTTCCTAAACTGGGTGCAAAAAGGCTCTAGAATAAAAGCCACGCTGAAGGGGAGACAGTATATACACACCACACACACACACACACACACCACACACACACACACACACACACACACACACACACACACACACACACACACACACACACACACACACACACACACACACACACACACACACACACACACAATTATAGTAAAAAGGCAAACAAGCAATGTAGAGAACGTATAATGCCAATCTGACTCACTTTCGCCCTCAAACCAGTTTTCGGCCGAAAGTGACCCAGGATTGGCATTTTATACGTTCTCTAACAAGTAAGACTTCAATAACCAAAATAACGATTATCTACAAACAAACATACTGTGTAGGGTTATCCGTTTTCAATACTAATTACTAAACTTTTCAGATTTCAGTTTTTGTTTAATCCTGTGTTTTTCCTGGTCATTTTCAATAACATCATTTCATGCAAACATTCATCAAATGAGTCTCTATCTTTCATGTGAAATAAAACTACAGTCTTTAACTTTTCTCTAAAGTCTTTTAAAACCGAGTTATATTTCTGGCATAAAATCCACACACTTTTTCCCAGCATGTCTTCCGCTGAAAGCTAGTTTCGACAAAGTGTTTCTCTTTTTAACTATGTCTCTTTCTGCCGAACAGTCATCTATAATAAATAGCGTCTGCGTTCCTTCAAACAGTCTATAAAACTGTTCTAAACACTCACTCAGTTTATTGCTAGGATCAACTAAATATATGTCATCATCTGTCCATATAAACCTTCTATCATGATATGCTTTGTTCCATTTAAGTGTTGGGCAGAAAATCACAATATGATTAAAATTATAGCGATAAACTGTTTGTAATAGGTTAGGCCAAATATTGTTTTTCCACAACCAGTCTGCCCACAAATCAATGAGCAATGAGGAGATTTTGTCATAAAGTTTAACTGCTCCATGGTTTTATAGCAGAATTTAATCTATCCAGTTATTATTTTTTTTCATACTCTCTGTCAAAACTTGTTCAGTATAATAAAACCCTACAAGACCCAAATGTGTAAGATTAATCCAATTCAGTTCTGTAAGATTGTTTCTATTTAAGTCAACAGTAATTTTGTTGCTTGTTGTTTGATCTTAATATCCTCACCATTGTGAAGAACAACGATGGTAACGTTAAGACGTTTAACGTCTAAGTTTTGCCAGCTAATATTAATTCCTTTTATAAGGTCGCCACTAACGCCCAACCCCATCCCTCTCCACATCTTTAAAGACAGAAATTTCAAATATCATTGTGAACGTGTCTCCTAATTTTCTGCTTGGAAAGAACTGTAATTTTGTAGAAGCTTTTTTTACAACTGTTTCTTTTCTGTGGAGGATGTACTGCTTTTTCCCATACGGCGTTATTTCAATTTCTTTCCGACTATTGTCGTCCGGCATAAGACTTACATGTAAAGGGCCAGAGTTGAATGCTTTTCTGAAACTTTTTGACGGCTAAATATGTAAATGGGCTTATGAATTCAAATTTTATGTCCCATTCTAATATGGTTCTAAGTGCCATTTGAGGTCAGGTTTTCGAACTATTTTATATTCATACTGGCCAACATTATTTGCCTCTAGATTGCGCAGTTGTTCTAGTTTAGGAAACTTTTTGCTGTCGGCAACCTCTTTACGTTTATAATCACCATCTTTAGTGTACTCAAAACCATACAAAGCGCCTATCTCGCCGTTCTGTTCAAAGTCCGCAACGTCTGCAAGGTCTTTTAATTCTAAGGTTATACACCTTACAGGCGCTAATGTAACTCCTGGTTCTTCTGGTCCACGCGACATGTTTTAGTACAACTTATTATTTTATTTCCAAAAAATGTGCAGGTATCACATTTACGACTTTCCCCGTTTTGTCTTTGTTTTTATATTAAATGATCCAACCCTCCACAAACTAATCTTTTAAACTGTAAATTAGGGAATTGTATAATTTCATAATCGCAATATGCAGCTTTCCCTGATGGAAGAGCTCTTAAAACAGTTGAGGGCCTTCCTTCATATAAGTTTTCATCAGTGCTCAGCTCATCCAAATGAACATAGAGTAATGAATGTAATGCAAGATCGAGCGGACTTTCCCCTCATAAGTAGTTTTGGTCGGTGTAACTCTAAATCTATAATTGTTAGCTGTAAAGCCTAACATTTTAGCTAGCTCTTTATCAAAATAGTAACCTCCTTCTTCTTCAGGCTTGAATGTTAACATTGTTTTTAGATTTGCATTGTTAAGTTTGAGAGTAATGTCAAAGTTACTCATTGCTTCTTTTAGTGAGCAAAACCCGTAATAACCATCAGGTATTGTTAACATCGCTAACTTTGACCCTGTTTTGTCAACTTTTAGAACCTTATTATTCTCCTTGGCTTCACTTATATTAAACCATACGACTTTGTAAAATATTTCATGAAGTGCAACCATTTTGGCTCCGCAATTGTTATCAATAGCATGTTCTAAAACGAAGGGCGGTCTTGGGTTGTTATTGTTACAAACATTTTTTTTAAACGAAATAAAAATGAGTGCATTCAAATATACTGGTGCAAAATATTCTGTTGGGCCGCACTACAATCTTAAAAATATAGCAACTGATACTCTTGACATTGCTGTGACCAGACTGCCCCTTTTCATAAAAAGGTGAGTACTCCATTGAAGAGCTATCTTAACCCCTATTGAAAACGACCGCATTAAGAAAGCGTGGTTTGTCATCCGATGCAGTTTTACAGAACCAGTTAAACTTGCTTTTGCATC
>JAFLJL010010047.1:0-7500 GCA_018398815.1 Conus ventricosus
TCTCCTACTCTCCCCCCCACCTCTTACGTCGATCTTCCAAAAAAGGCAGTACCATTGGTCGTATTTACCGCTGATACCCGAAGTTATTCCCTCTAATTCCATTGGATATTCAAATCATGACAGTCACGCTACACACCTACTCTCTGTGGTGGTCAATTGGTCATTTAATTGATTAGCTAGATTTCACCCCCACCACACACTACCTTCCCCCCTCCCTACTTAACTGGCGCCGTGTGGCTTAACGTGTGGGCACTGGTCAGTGTAAATTGGCCAGATGAGCCTGAGCCAGGCGCCACGACGTCTGACCAAACCTACCGAGACCTGTCGGTCCAGCCACTCAGACTGTCTGCTGTCTCCTTGCTGTGCTTAATTGGCCGGGTGAGACGCATGGAGCCGTCTTCGTGACGCCAAGATGTTTGAGTTAGAGCTTATGTCCAAACAACCTGGACCACGACTTGGTTGTTCTATTTTGACCGTGACAGAGACCATTGACCAGTGTGGGCTCCCTGGCAAATGCAATGTCTGGTGTCTGCAGTTCATGCTGATACCAAAGTTCCTATGGCCTCTGATGATATACGGCATCTGCACCAGCACAGTGGAGGCAATGGAAGCCAAAATCAACAAGTTCACAAGGAAATGGCTTGGTGTCCCACCCTGTCTGACTGACATCGCGCTGTACTGTCGCCAAGCAAAGCTCAAACTACCACTGAAATCCATCCTGGAGGAATACAAAGCAGGGAAGATCAGACTTCAAGCATGCTGGAGGACTCAGGAGACAAGGTGGTAGAAGCAATCAAGCCCCAGCTGAAGACAGGCAGAAAATGGAAAGTTTCAAGAGGCGATGGATTCTGCAAAAGAAAGTCTCAAGATCAGAGAAATAACAGGACACACACAGACCAACAGACAAGGACTGGGGTGACCAAAACTGAATGGTGGTCAAAGGCCAAAGGAAAAGCCAAACGAGACATGATGATTCAGGAGATGAGAAAAGAAGAAGACCAAAAAATACTCCAAAAAGCAGTCCAGCAGAGCCAGCAAGGGCAATGGACAACGTGGGAGAATGCACTCCAAAGAAGTCTCACTTGGAATGACATTTGGCACATGGCCCCTCTCAGGATCAGCTTCATTCTCAGATCTGCATATGACCTTCTGCCCTCAAATGCAAACCTGGTGAAGTGGGGGGAAAACAGACGATCCTGCATGCCCCCTCTGCCATGAAAAACAAACAGTGGAGCATGTTCTAAGCTCATGTAAAGTAGCCCTGGCTCAAGGAAGGTACACATGGAGGCACAACCAAGTGCTCAAAGAGATTGTACAAGTAGTGTGGATTAGTACCAACACCACAAAATGGAGAATCAGGACTCCAAAAGCACCCGCAACATTCTTCACGGCAGGAGGCAGCAAATCATGGCCAAGAACAACAGTGCCACTCGAAACATGCAGGCAGAGTCTGCTGGACGGGGCAGATGACTGGGAGTGCACGCGAACCTCCTAATGGAAGAGGGCCCAGATCATCAGCAATGGCAAGACCAACAAGTAGTTCATCTAAGTCAAACCAACAGCTGATCATGATCGAGCTCAACGGATAATGAAAACAAATGGGGCACTTCAAACTACAAACGAAAATATCTGATTGGCAAACAGCCGAGGAGAGAAGCTAATCTGGTCAAGTCCTCACTGAAGAAATTGTGCTAGGGATTGTAGGAACGCTGCATACAGCCTAAAACAAGCTTCATTCAGAGGAAAAAACCTAGATCCCAGGAAAGCAATGGCAAACAGAAAGGGATCAAGTTGCATTGGACTCTGAGGTAACAAAGTGAACTTCAAAGGCTTAATTTCCCTACGAAAATAGGTGTCCTTGTGCTCCAGTGGTTAAAGCGCAGTCATTAAGGAAAATGAGCATCCCAAGAGGGTCAGTGGTTAATCCCAGCCATGTCTCCCAAGATGTTAAAGAAAAAAAAAGGGCAGCAAGAGGGACATCCGAAGTCATGAAACCGGAGCCCAACCCCCCTAGTGTCAGAGATAAGGGCCGAAACACTTGCTTAAGGGGCTTCTCTTGGGGCCATCTTGCGACACGCAGGCTAATTACAACTCTATATTTCCATATATAATATACATATATATAATAAATAAGATTATATATAGAATAATATTGAATTATAAACAAAGCTTGCTCTTATGTCTTAGATTGAAGAAATAGGGGAGATACGCATTCATATCTCAGTGGTAGATGATTCTGCTAACTAACAGTATGTGCTGAGTGGGTGAATGGGGAAAAAAAATAAAATAAATGCTTCTCAAAATGAGCCTTCAGCAAGCTTATATTCTCCAAGGGGAGACATCCTCCAATACAGAGGGAAACTCACTAACATATAACTCCTCGTCATATACCGATATTTCGAAATTGGGGTTTCTCTCATGACCGCGGAAAGTGGTAATTTGACCTCCTGTCCTTTTCAGTTTTTAGAAGAATGCAATCCCAGAAAAGTTGGTGTGCAATACCGTAGTATGTTTTTGAGTTTTCAAAATCCAACCAAAGGTGCCATCTAAGAAGCAAAAGAAAAACATAAAAGAGCAAAACAAGCTGCATTTTCTTGTGAAAAGTAGAAAATATAAAAGATATCCTCTAAGACACAAGTGCTGAGGGCCAGTTCTTTTGGGAAAGAATCGGCAAGGGGCTAAAATACAACAAACCAATAAATTCCAAGGATAAGTACCGCACCATTCCAGCAACTTACAGAGCATTTGGGTGTTGCAATGACTGCAAGAAATATTGAATTATAAACAAAGCTTGCTCTTATGTCTTAGATTGAAGAAATAGGGGGAATACGCATTCATATCTGCATGATATGATTCGCCTAACTAACAGTATGTGCTTGAGGGGGTGAATGGGGAAAAATAAAATAAATGCTTCTAAAAATGAGCCTTCAGCAAGCTTATATTCTCCAAGGGGAAAACATCCTCCAATAGAGAGGGAAACTCCTAACATATAACTCCTGGTCATATACCGATATTTCGAAACTTGGGGGTTTCTCCTCAGTGACCGCGGAAAGTGGAAATTTGACTCCTCTGCCTTTTCAGTTTTAAGAAGAATGCAATCCCAAAAAAGTTTGTGTGCAATACCGTAGTATTTTTGTTTGAGTTTTCGGGATTGCATTCTTCTTAAAACTGAAAAGGCAGAGGAGTCAAATTACCACTTTCTGCGGTCACGAGGAGAAACCCCCAAAGTTTTCGAAATATCGGTATAGGGACCAGGAGTTATATGTTAGTGAGTTTCCCTCTCTATTGGAGGATGTCTCCCCTTGGAGAATATAACTTGCTAAAGGGCTCATTTTGAGAAGCATTTATTTATTTTTTTTCCCCCATTCACCCACTAAAAGCACACACTTTTAGTTAGGCAGAATCATCTACCACTGCAGATATGAATGCGTATCTCCCCCTATTTCTTCAATCTAAGACAAAAAGAGCAAAGCTTTGGTTTATAATTCAAATTTTCAGTCATTGCAACCCAAGCTGCTCTGTACGTTCTGGATCGTGCGGTACTTATCCTTGGAATTTATTGGTTTGTTGTATTTAGCCCCTTGCGGATTCATTCCAAGAACTGGCCCTCACACTTGTGTCTTAGGGGATATCTTTTTACATTTCTACTTTTCACAAGAAAAATGAGCTTGTTTTGCTCTTTCATGATTTTCTTTTGCTTCTTAATGGCACCTTTGGTGTTTTTTTTTAAAAACTCAACAAACATACTACGGAAATTGTACACCAGCCTTTTCTGGGATGCATTCTTCTTAAAACTGAAAAGGCAGAGGAGTCAAATTACCACTTTCCGCGGTCCTGAGGAGAAACCCCCAAGTTTCGAAATATCGGTATATGACCAGGAGTTATATGTTAGTGAGTTTCCCTCTCAAATTGGAGGATGTCTCCCCTTGGAGAATATAAGCTGCTGAAGCTCATTTTGAGAAGCTTTTATTTTATTTTTTCCCCCATATTTTTTCCCCCATTCACCCACTCAAGCACATACTGTTAGTTAGCAGAATCATCTACCACTGCAATATGAATGCGTATCTCCCCCTATTTCTTCAATCTAAGACATAAAAGCAACTTTGTTTATAATTCAATATTCTTGCAGTCATGCAACACCCAAGCTGCTCTGTAAGTTCTGGAACGGGCGGTACTTATCCTTGGAATGTATTTATTGGTTTGTTGTAAAATATATATATATATAATATATATATATAAATAAAAATATATATAAAATGTTTACAAAGCCTCGGGTTTTCCTCAAGTCCTCCTCGAACCACACAAAGATGAAACACACGAGTGTGTACAATAAAAAAGTCAATACAATCTTTGTTGTTCCATCTCTTCCCAAACTTTTATTTTATATTTGCCAAATTTCGCTCACACGACTTGTCAAGGCAGCTGCAAGGCATAAAAGGACATAGCATTATTATTCTGTACAACTTCATATAAGAACTTCATATAAGAACAGTCTAAAACTTCCATTCAACCCCTCACATGCACGCTCACTCACACACACACACACACACACACACACACACACACACACACACACACACACACACACACACAAACCACACAACACACACACACACACACACACACACACACACACACACGTAAACTAAACAAACCCGCGCGCACGCGCGCGCACGACTACGCACACCCACAACAGTAATGGCTAACCGTAAACATATGATTCCCTTCCTTCCACATTCCCCCCCCCAACCCCCCAACCTCACACTATCTCTATACATAACGCTACAAAAGCAAAGATGCTAGCTGCAAAGAATAACATATGTAGGTATAAAATCTAGCATAAATGTAAAACAAACGTTATCAAGGATATCTTCTCAGAAAAGTGACATAGACTAAAGAAGACCAGGGAATGTTGGGGAGGCCGAAGAAAAACAGTAAGAGAAGGCAGAAAAGAGCACGGTCAAAACTTACGTCTGTCCGTTTGTAACAGCTCAAAAAGGGCAATCCCAGCCTAAAATGAATACAACAGGGTCGAAAATAGAGTGATTAATAGTTTCAAACCCCACCAAATGCACCACACAAGAACCCTCCCCCCACACCCCACCAAACCCCCCCCCATCCCCCTCCCAGACATAACTAAGAAGCATACAAAGCACACACCGCCGCACATACATACACACACACAACGCGCGCACGCACACACCACACACACCACCAAAACAACACACAACACACACACACACACCCCACACACACACACACACACACACACACACACACACACACACACACACACACACACGCTCATGCTGCCTTCCAAGACTTAAGCATCACAAGCAGTAAAACTATGAATATTACTCAAGACATCTTTAAGCATGCGTAGGGAATTCAAAGCTGGTCCGTATGATTAACTGGCCTTGGGTCTTTCTACAGGAAACTGGAGAGGGGAGAGGGGGTGGAGAGAGGAGGGGGAAGACGGGAAGGGGGCCGAGAAGGGGGGGAAAGGAGGGGAGGAAGGGGAGAGAAGGGGAAGAGAAGGGGTGGAGGGGAAAAAAGGAGGGAAAAAGAAGGCCCCCCACGGCAATGAGCAGGAAAGGGGGGGGGGGGGGGGGGCGGGGAACGGGGGGGGGAAAAACCACAGTCCAGCCCACCCATAACCTCCCACCCCAAAATCCCCCCAAGAAACCCCCAACCGAAAAAGCCATCCAAAACCTCTCCGCAAACCCCCCACCCAAGGGGTGGAAGGATGAGGCAGGGCGCCACAGGGAAGTTGGAGAGGGAGGGGGAGAGAGTAATGGGGGGGGAAGAAAAAAAAAAAAAAAGGGGGGGAGAGGGGGAGGGGGGAAGGGGGGAGAGAAAAGGGGGGGGGTGGGGGGGCGGTGGGAGCAACCATAGTATTTTATCTGACAGGTCCCCCCTGTCCCCCGAGACCCGGCCAACAATTCATCTCCATCCACCACCAACCGACCCTCAAGAACCAATACAACAAAAACACAGTTTAAAAGCTCACTCACTCCAAGACTTCACCACAAAACTGTCTCCCACTGTCACCGAGAGATTTTTCCCTGGGCCACCCCAAAACACACCAGGTCCCATCTTCCTCTATCTCTCTCACTGAAAGAGATGGGGGGGGGGGATGGTTCGGGTTGGGGGGGGGGGGGGGGGCCTCAATACTGTATCCTCTGTTTTTCTAACATCCTGCCTTTTGTTCAACCCTATGAATATTGTGCCAAGATTTGCCTGCCAATATAGTTCTCGTTTAAGAAGATCACTTTCTTTTTTAACAGTTTCAATGGGCACAATAGTGAGGGAAAGGGCAGGGATTTGTCTGATGGGTGGGGTGTAGTGAGTACATTCTCTACCACCACTGCACTTTCCCTTTTATATTTCAGGGTTTATGCACTTTGTGGTTTTGGCCCACCGTCGTTTGAGTTTTTTTTTGGATCCATTACCACTCTTCTGGGTGAAGGGACACTTGATCGTATATCACATTTGGAGTTGGCAGTAAAATGTTGTCGGATTTTCCAATATCCCTGTCCCAGGGAACTTTTTTGGGAAACCTGCTCTCTTCCGAGGACACACGGCAATTTTTTTTTACTTTAAAGAATCCCCGCTTTTTTTAAGGGCCCATGTTTGGACATTCTGGAGGCACCGAGGTTTTTGTAAAACTCCGCAGGTTTTTTCTTTCTCTTTTTCCCCCCGAATGACCGTTTCTTGGGAATATTTTCATGTTTTCAAGGTCGGAGTGTAGCAGGAAATTTTAAATAGGGGGAAACCCCATTCATACCTGCGTGGGAGAGATTCTGCCAACTAACATATGTCTTTTATGGGTGGTGGGCCATTTTTCCTTCTATATATATTATAGAAGGAAGAAGAAGGAAAAAAAGGACCATCCACCCACTCAAGCACAACTTTTAGTTAGCAGAAACATCTCCATGCAGGTAAGAATGCTATCTCCCCCTATTTTTTCAACTAAGACATAAGCAAGCTTTTTTTATAAATTTAAATATATATAAAAATATAATATATATATATAATATATAATATAATATAATATAATATATAATATATATGTGTGTGTGTGTGTGTGTGTGGTTGGGTTGTGTGTGTTGTAGATTTTTTTTTTTTATGTATAGATTTTTTTTTGGTCATTGGAGTGTTTTTTTTGCGCCCTCCTCATGACGCATTTTCATCTCTTGCGTTTAAGCTCTTTTTTTTTGGGCCCTTTTTTTCTGTTGCGCCACCATAGCACCACCTACTTCCCTATGCTACACCCAGATGTCTTAATGTATGCCTTGTTTGTACATTTACCCATTTATTCCCCATTACCCCCCCCCCCCCCCCCCCCCCCCCCCCCAGTGTGTGTGCTTATAGGCGTGTGTATGTGTGCGTGCGCGGTTGTTCGTCCCGCGCGCGCGCACTTGTATGTGTGTGTGTGTGTGTGTGTGTGTGTGTGTGTGTGTGTGTGTGTGTGTGTGTGTGTGTGTGTGTGTGTGGTGT
>JAFLJL010010047.1:10000-13123 GCA_018398815.1 Conus ventricosus
AATTTTTATTTTTATTTTTTATTTATTTTTTTTTATTTTTTTATCATTATTATTCTTATTACTATTGTTCTTGTTATTATTATAATGTTGCTATATTCTTCATTGTTTCTACCATTATTAATTACGTGCAGTGTGTTTAGTTGAATGTTGTAGAATAGCAAGGACAGATTGGAAGAATAGGCACTGCCTAAAATCTCTATCCTTGAGTAATAAGTTTTTTGAGTCTTGAGTCTTGAGTCTGAGTCTCTCTCTCTCTCTCTCTCTCTCTCTCTCTCTCTCTCTCTCTCTCTCTCTCTCTCTCTCTCTCTCCTTTTCTCTCTCTCTTTCTTCTTTGTCTCTCTCTCTCTCTCCTTCCCCTTTCTCTCTCTCTCTTTCTTCTCTCTCTCTCCCCCTCGCTCTCTCTTTCTCTCTCTCTTTCTCTCTCTCCTCTCTCTCTCTCTCTCTCTCTCTCTCTCTCTCTCTCTCTCTCTCTCTCTCTCTCTCTCTCTCTCTCTCTCTCTCTTCCCCTCTGTCTGTTTTGGTATCTGGTGGGGTTCATGCTGAAATTGTTGATATTGCTGGAATTGTTTTCCTCCCAGTGGATAGATTCTGTTGTAAACAATGTGCTTTTACTAAGATCATAATAGGAGAATGACAGTCTTTTTAACAGAAGAAAGCGGCAAGTGTGAAATGTTGTGTGCAGTTGTGCAGTGTCCCAAATGTTCCCCCCTCCCCACCCTTTCTTCCACCCACCCCCTCCGTATAGCCTTTGACAACAATAGACACCATCCCTAAAGACAGGAATGTTTTAATCTGTGCAAGACATATATGAGGGTAAGCACAATTTTCTTGCAAAGTATTTAGTAACAAGATAGTTCTCCTAGTCTCTCTCTCTCTCTCTCTCTCTCTCTCTCTCTCTCTCTCTCTCTCTCTCTCTCTCTCTCTCTTCTCTCTCTCTCTCTCTCTCTCTCTCTCTCTCGCTCTGTCTGTCTCTCTCTTCCCTTCTGTCCTTTATGGTATTTGGTTGGGTTCATGCTGAAATCCTTGATATTGCTGGAATTATTTTCCTCCCAGTGGATAGATTCTGGTTTGTACATGTGCTTTTACTATGATCGTAATAGGAGAATGCAGTCATTTTAACAGAAGAAAGCTGCAAGTGTGAAATGTTGTTTTAATTGCAGTTGCGATGCGTTGTTTCTGTTTCAGCTCTGACGAAGCTACGGCGAAAATTTAGCAAATCCTGAAGCCAATGTTACCTGGATTTCGAGTTTTTATTTGTTCTTCTTATATATATATATAATATATATATATATATATATATATATTATATATATATACATGGTCGAACTTTAATTAAGGACCACTTATACACAGTCGCACAAAACAGAAAGAAAAACCGACAAACGACAGAAACTTTATAAATGTTTAATTTCATTATTAGTGAACAACATTTTGTCACTTTCATCAAAAATATCATTCTTTCTGATTAGACAGGGGAGCCTGAATGAGACTACCCCCAAAATGACATTCACAAAAAAGAGTGTTTCTTTACAGTCTGATCAAAACCGAGTGTACCCCCCCTCGTGCTGCCACACAATCCACACAGGGCTGCATCATGGTGTTGACTGTTCTTGTAATGAGTGCCTGGGGGAGGTTTGCCCAATCCTGCTGCAGGTAGTGCAGCAGCTCCTGTCGATTTGCCGGGAACAGGGTGATTTTCTGAACTCTCCTCCCAAGCTCGCCCCAGATGTTCTCAATAGGTTCATGTCCGGGCTGTTTGCCGGCCATGGCATCCGGGTGATGCCAGCTTACACCACAAAAGTGTTCACGGCTCGACAAGGGATGTGGGGTAGCCTTATCGTCCATGAACACAGCCTGAGCCCCAATCTGCTGGAGTGCTGGACAACCAAAGGCCGTAAAATCTCCTGCAGGTAGCGTTGGCCGTTCAGGTTGCCATCCACATGGTACAGGGGAGTCTGTGTGTGACTGCTGATGCCCCCCCCCCCCCCCCCCCCCCCCCCCATACCATGACGGAGCCACCACCAAAAGCGACGACCTCCTGGATGACGTCATCTGCCAGCTGCTCCCTGGGACGCCGCCACACCCGAATGCGTCCATCTCGTGGCTTCAACTGGAACTTGGACTCACAGTGAAAAGCACCATCCGCCACTCAGCCCGAGTCCATGTTCGATGAGCTGTGCACCAGGCCAGGTGACGTGCCCGGTGGGCCGCAGTCAGTTTTGGTTTCCGGACTGGGCGCCTTGCTCGAAGGTTGGCAACATTGAGGCGCCGCCGTATGGTCATCTCACACTGCTGCAAATATTATTACTTTCAAAGTAAAGCACTGACTGACTGATTGACTGACTGAGTGACTGACTCAGTGACTGACTCACTGACTCAGTCATTCTCTCGCTCATTTGTTTAATTGTGTAAAAGTGTTAATGTCTTAGTATCCTTAGTCCCTTAAGTGGGTAGGGCCAGATGAAAGAAAAGTATTTTTTGCTCACCTGTTACCTTTGAAAATAACGAGCTTCAATCAATCAATAAATCAATCAATCTTCCAATCAATTAATCAATCACTCAATCGACTAATCAATTAAGGATCAATATATCGAATAATCTACAAGCAGTTAATCAACATCAATCAACCAAACAATCAATCAATCAATGAACCAACCAATCAATGAACCAACCGATCAATCAGTCGATCAAACAATCAATCCACCAATCAGATAAGCAGTTTTGTATGTCTGATCCACGCACCCGTTCCCTAACAGAACGAAGACCGTATGTTACATTACTATTCCACCACCAGCAACAGTGAACGGAACAAGACGACGTGACTCAGCGGCAGTCCAGAGTCTCCTGTGGCGGGGGTGCTCGTCACGGTGGGTTTTGGTTGCTCCCTGTGGAATGCGGGTGTTCAGGCAGGGGAGGACCACGACCCGTGTGACGGTGAAAAAAGGGAAAAGTCAATGAGCATTGCGGCAGTAATGCCGTTGATGCGCGAGGGAAACTGTCGGAAGTTCTGACAGTTAGGTGTGTCTGGCATGGTACCAGACTGGAACGAAACCCGTCTGCTTGGGTGACTTTCGTCATTTTGGCGGGTCGGCCACATGGATGCCCCACCGGTGTGTGTGTGTG
>JAFLJL010010058.1:5000-14895 GCA_018398815.1 Conus ventricosus
ACACACACACACACAGCACACATAAACAAACCCAAACAAACCAACCAACCCAAGCAAAACCACTTCCAGTGCCCATGAATAACGACACCAGAGTCGGTGGCAGTGGTAGCAGAGCTCGAGGAATGAGTGCCTCTTGCGTTTGCTGCGTCATCATCGTAACAGCACCGCCACTGACCCCTCCTCCTCTCCCTCCTCCTCCTCCTCCTCCACCTTCCCCTCGCCCCCCCCCCCTCTCTCTCTCTCCCCCTCCCGTCCCACTCCCCGTTCCTCCTCCCCCTCCTCCCCCACCCCCACCTGAACCCCTCCTTATCTCCTCTACTCCTCCTCTCTCCTGGACTGGTGCTCAGGAAACGCGCTGGCACGGCTCGGCTGTAAAAGCCTGCATGAGGTGGTGGTGGTGGTGGAGGTGGTGGTGGTGGTGGTGGAGGTGGTTGAGGTGGTGGTGGTGGGAGGAGGAGGGAGGAGAGAGAGAGAGAGAGAGAGAGAGAGAGAGAGAGAGAGAGAGAGTGTGGGGTGTGTGTGTGTGTGTTGTGTGTTGTGTGTGTTGTGTGTATCAGTGTGTGTGTGAATGTCAGTGGTTGTATCTGTGTGTGTGTGTGTGTGTGTGTGTGTGTCTGTGGGGTGTGTGTGTGTGTGTGTCTGTGTGTGTGTGTGTGTGTGTGTGTGTGTGTGTGTGTGTGTGTGTGTGTGTGTGTGAGAGAGAGGGAGAGAGAGAGAGATTCTGAATTAGACTCAGATTCAGACTATGTGTATGTATGTTTGTATGTATGGGGCGTGTGTGTGCGCGCGCGTATATGTATTGTGTGGGGTGTGTGTGTGTGTGTGTGTGTGGGTGTTGTGTGTGTGGGGTTTTGTGTGTGTTGAGAGAGAGAGGAGAGAGAGAGTGAGAGAGAGTGTGTGTGTCTTTGTGTATGTGAGTGTGGTGTTGTGTGTGTATATGTGTGTGTGCGCGCGCGCGCACGTGTTGTGTGTGTGTGTGTGTGTGTGTGTGTGTGTGTTGTGTGTGTGTGTGAGTGCGCGCGCATGTGTGTATAAACTGAGTGTTTGTTTGCAAACAAACCGGCAGTATGTATATATACACACTCTTCGGCACGATCATGACCCGTTAATGCTTGCTTATGCCACCTCCCCCTACCCCCCGCCCCCTTTTTTTCCCCTATCCCACTTCCCCCCCCCCTCCCCCCACCACATAAACCCACCCCCCCACCCTCTGACCTCAGCACCACCATCACCATCACCACCCCACCCCTGCACTCCCCGGCCTCACCTCCAACCAACCCTCTTCTCTTTGAGCAGTTCTTTACTTTTTTGGGACCTGAACAAACCACTCTGTGCTGCGAAACCTGTCGGCATGGGGCTCTGGTGGAGTTTTTCTTGCCCCCCCCCCCCCCCCCCCCTTCCCTTTTTTCCCAGTTTCTTCTTCTTCTTCATTTTTCATCATCATCATCATCATCATCCATCATCATCATCATCATCATCATCATCTTCTTCTCTTCTTCTTCTTCTTTCTCATCTCATCATCATCATCATCTATCATCATCTTCTTCTCTTCTTCTTCTTCTTCCTTCTTCACAACATTCGATAGTAAGGTTGGGGCCCCTCTTAGCTGTGATGCCAAGACGAGGCGTGCCTCCGGAGAACATGGGGGAAATAATTGGGCCCACTCAGGACCAGACCCACAGTAGAAAAAAAGAAAAGAAAGGAAAACTGAGACAGTACACCACACACACACACCACAGCGCACACAACACACACACACGGGTCAAAGATGAAAAAAAAAGGGCCCGGCCCCCCCCCGTGTTTTCATTCATTGGGCGGGTAGTAGTAGTGTTGGGTATGGGGGTAGGTGGGGGGTGGGGGGTGGGGGGAAGAATTCCATGTGTAGACCATTTTTACTACTCTTTCCCCCCCCCCCCTCCCCCCCTCCCCCCCACCAGTGCCCTTCCTTTCGCAGCTTCGTGTCCAGCCACTGTGGAAGGAGGAAGCAGTGCCTTTTGCCCCCCGCACCCACCCCACTCCCCCGCCCGCCCCCCCCGCCGCTTTGAACGTTGGGATGGACATACAAGACAAGCAGTCCCCGTGAGAGAAAAGGACGACGCTGAGTGTACTAAGTGGGGTGGTGGGGGAAGAGAGAGACCACAGAGAGAGAGAGAGAGAGTGTGTGTGTGTGTGTTTTGTGTGTGTTGTGTGGTGTGAACAGAGAACAAGGAACAAGAACAAGAACATATTTAATTGCCATAGTCGGAAAAGCGCGAAGGTTTTGTGGGGGCACATGGATGATTCAAGTTCAGACTTCAAGCTAAACTAAACTAATCCTAGACGTTTGTCACATGCTTGCAACAGTAACATCATTAGTAGCAGAAAGAAAGCATAGTGTGTATCAGAGTCTGATTAAACTTTTCTGTCTCCGAAGAGAAAGAACATCACAGATGTACTGGGCAAGTTACAGGTTGGAAGCAGTCCTATAGACATAAATCTCCGAGGGTTTTCTTATGTCATAGTAGTCGGTGGTGTAAAATCAGTTTTATATCCTCGTCATCAGGTCCATAACGATTGTGTGTCAAATAATTTGCAGTCGTCGAGACAAAATGTAGATTCGACCTCAACGACGTGGCATTTCGTGGCATAATCTGTTTTTCTCTGGTCAGTGTTGAGTATAACAGGCCCGCTTCTCAATTTGGAGGTCATGTGGGCACTTATTCGTCAATCTTGTTAGTGCTCGTCTGCAATTCTTGTGTCAGTGTGGTTCGGCATCCAAATAAGCCGCCTGTTTGAGTAATCGTGTAGTAACACTGTGGTGGCATAAAAGTTTGAGGCTTGGATTGTGCTTTCAGTCTTTTGTTTCGTCAAACTCAAGTATAAATACGTTCTTTTCCAGCTTTCGCATTGATCAGAAACTTCAGGCGAGTCCACACTAACTGTACCCTGATTTGTCCCATGACATCATGCTGTAATCCTATCGTGACAGGGTTTGTCGTAACATAAACTTACGCGTCCATTTGCCGTTCTTTCGGTGTGCTTGATAGATCATTGAACTGATAGATACTGTGATCTGGTAAGTAGTCTTGGTCCTTACTATAATAGTTGTATGTCCAAAATGCGAAGTCAGGGTTAATCAATCACTTTAGAAGAAGTAATCCGGAATCTCCCCAGTCGCGCCAAAACGGAAACCGGTTAATGCCATTGCTTTTCTATGACTCTTAATAATTGCCTGCAAATTTAATTGTGTGCAGTTTCATGGGAATTTGTTTGCAAGAACAGCGGTTTTGAACAAATGCTAGCATTTTCATTTTCGTTGACATATTTCATCTCTGTATTGGTAAGAAGTTCAGGAAGGGAAACGCACAACCTCCGGACTCCATAAGCGTGAAGCATAGGGAGAGACTAACTAGTCCAAATAGGTGTAACTGTCTTCTCATATTTACTTTTGACCATAAAACGCTTTCCACGTTCAAGTATGTGCGGCTTGTATTCCCGCTGTCTTGCTAAGGTGTTCTTGGGCTTCTGTAAAAATGTCCGTTTTTATGCGAAAATGACTCCAAAGATATTTTTATAATTGATCCTATCTGTTATCAATACTGTTTTCACCGCAACTGAAAAAAGGGTACCTTTGGATCTGATTGTGTATAGCAACGACCTTTGTTTTTCTCTGTGTTGATTTTCTCATTCCCACTGGTCTAAACAGTAGTTGTGTAACTGGTATTAAATTTATACGCATGAAGTCTAGCGCCAGTGATTGAAGTCGAGAGGCATAGCTAAATCATCTGCATAACATAAGACACTAACGGAGATTTACGGACTTGATTAGAGTCGGAAAATTCTTGGGGAATCATGTTCTCACTGAGATAACCGGACAATATCATATGTAATGCGAATATGTTAAATAAGGTTTGAGGGCTAGCGGGTATTACCTTGAGGACATCCTTTTTGTATTAATATTTCCTAGATGAAACCAAGATTGGCCCCGCCCCCCCTTACATTCTTGTAGCAAAGCCGTAGCCCCCCTTTGTACATGTCCTGTTTGATTTGGTAGCATATACCTGGTTCTATGTGCCGCGCTTTCATCATTTTTCATCAGTAGGGCTTCGTGGCCATATAATGATTCCCCCCAAATGCTTTGCGTGCAAGTCAACAAAACCGCAGTTAAATGCCTTTTACTTCTGATCTATTATTACCAAGGTTTAATGCAACTAGTTTCTTGAACCAATATGAATATTTGATCATCGGTCCGTGGATTCCCGTTTCTAGAACACCTTTGCTTGCTCTCATTGTACCAAAAGGTGGTTTAGCACTCAAGATAATTCATAAGTCCATATCATTTATTAAGTTAGCAAAACACTTAATTTTGACCCAGCGAACTATTCATAGTGTATGCCTCTGAATTGTTGGGTTTGACTGACCTCCGGATTATAGACTGGACTGTGTGATTCTGTTTTTCCATGAGGTCAGGGATATATTTCTGATATATAAGAATTAAAGATTAAACGCGTCTTTCAGAAGAGGAGCGAGATTTTCAGGATCACAATGCTGTTAAGCAGTTCGTTTTCTGAAGTTGCCATCTTTGCCCTAGGGATTTTTTTATTATTTCAGCTTTCTGACCGCGTTCCTTATCACTCTGCGTTTCTAATATTGTCATCATCTAACTGCTGGAATTCCCAGGAATGAAACGATTATGTTCTTGACCTCTTAACTGCTACTAACATGTCATCACCTGTTTGTTTTTCGTTTATCTGCGATCTCTGTTTCTCACCTATTAGTGTTTTTTAGATGTTCAAACCATATTGTACGCGCTGAGACAAATTTTTCTTGACGCAAAATTTCATGATCGTATGTTTGCAAGATTTCCCGAACGGTTTTCCTTCCTCCATATTGAATTGGGATCAGTTTCTAGGGCTTTTGCGCGTTTAGGGAATTAAGGAGTTTTGTTCCGATTAATTTATTCTATGGTTTTCCTTTACAAGTCGTTAATAATTTTACATTGGAGAAAAGTTTATTTTGCCTTAGTTGTTTATTTTGGGGGTGTTCTGTTGACGACGCTTCATTAGTGATCTTATCTCTCTTCTTGGAATGACATCGCTGTCAAACCACTTCTTCTTCTTTCTCTGTCTAGTTTTTTTTTTTCGTATCCGTCTTTGGTCTAAGCGCCATCTTTGCCGTGGTTGAAAATATATTCGTTTCACTATCTGTTCAAAGGTCGTATCTTTATGTTGATGTCTAAGGGTTCATTTGTTGCAAGTTGTGTCAACAATGTCGGTCTTGATTTTTTGTGATCATGGAGTGTAGTATGTGGGCATTTTGAGAGGTTAGCTACTGCTTTTTTCGGCAGACTTTTCATTCCACTGAAATACAAGAAGTCTATGCCGTGTTTTTTTCTGTAAAATTCCTATGACGTAAGGTCTTTACGAATCTGCTGGTTCGACGTGGGTTGTTGAAGAAGAGGCTGGAGTCTTATTCTGCGTAATGTATATTGCATTTATCTATGGGCAGTTGATCAATAACTCTAGTGGGCAAGGGGTCAGAAACAGTCGTGTTCAAGTCAGATTGAGCTTATTCATGTTTAACTCATGTCACAGCAAATATTGATGAACAAAGGGGAATAATCTACTACGCTTACTTCGCCTGTGGATTATGACACAAGTCATACAATCCTGCAAAGATCGGTCCAACAAGCAACTCTTCCATTCAAAAACACACATTGTGAGATTTCAATACACATGTTTGCATAACACTGGTCCGTTCTTATTAGTTTGAGAGGTCGCATCGTACAGTCTTTTTTATGACGTTTTTCAAAATGGTAGGTCAGCAGGATAAATCATAATAATTCCTTTTCATTGTCCAGGCTAATGAAGTCGGCGCTATTTTGGAAAAACAAATTGCCATGTCCTTGGCATTAAAGGTCACCACACAGGAGAATATTGTCCTTTTGTTGTTAGTTCTACACTGTCACTTGTTCTAATGAGTCCCATATGCGTTCTATTGGTAGTCCGATGCCAAAGGAAGAATTTTCCGGTGGAATTAACACAACCTAAATATACATTCTCTCTTTATCCTGCGTTTCCACTGTACAGTGCCTGAGTATTATATGTAAGCCATGCAACATCGCTGTTATTTTCTCTGGTAAGAATTTTAATATACTTCTGTATCTGCACATTTATGTGTGGGTGTGGTGCGCGCAGGTGTTGCGTGTTGTGGACGGACTGGGGGTAGTGGGGAGCATGACCTGGTGTAGTACAGCGGGATAGATAGATGAGGAAGAGAGAGCTTAGGAGTAGAGAGAGAGAAGAGAGAGAGAGAAGCGAGAGAGAACACACACACAAGGCACACACACTACTCTCTCTCTCATACGCCACGCACACACGACCCACACACACAACACACACAGCAAAGCACACACCTCACACACACAGCAGCACACGTCAACACACACACACAACACACACACACACACACACGAGAGAGATTAGAGAGAGGAGAGAAGAGAGAGAGAGAGGATGGCTGATTGGTGGGTGGGTGGGGGTGTGTGCTGCTGAAAGATGGTGTGAACGAGAAACTGTGAATGAGCAGCGCAGATTCCTGACCACTCTCGAGTAGTGCCTGCCTGAACGGAATATAAAGTGTGTAGTGTGAGAGCGTTATGGGTGGGTTGACGGATGACGCCGAGACGTCGTCCACGTCGAGTAGACCGCGCGTCCGGCCAGAGTCTGTCTCGTGTGAGTAGTGTGCGTTTGGTGTTGTAGGGGGGATCGGAGATGGCTTTTTGTTGGGTCTCGGCGGTAGGCCTGCAGATGGGTGCCATGACGTATTGGTTGTAGTAGTGGGCGAGTGGTGGTGTGTGGTGATAAGAAGAGAGGAAGGAAAGCGATAACAACAGTCGTGCTCACTCAGTGTACTTCGGGGCGATGGTGGTATAGTAGCAGACAGCAAGGAGCCGGAGTTGAGGGGTGCAGTGTGTGTGTGTCTGTGATGTGTGTGGAGCTGTGGGCTGTGTGGTTTGTTGGCGTGGTTGGCGTTGGCTGTGTGGTGGGGTTGCAAAGCTTTTTGGATTACTGTATTGAAACTGCCATGCAAGCCCAGGTCCTCGTCCTCTGACTGCACGAGAGTATCGCTGTTATCTTTTGTGTTGTTGTGTTGGTGTGTATGGAGCGGAAGGTGGGGGGGGCTTAATACGAGGTAGGAGAGGGGTTTTGATAGAAAAGAGAGAGAGAGAGAGAGATAGGAGAGTAGAGAGAGGAGAGATGTAGAGAGAGAGAGGGAGAGAGGAGAGAGAGAGTGTGTTGTGTGTGTTTTTGGTGTGTTTGTGTGTGTTAGCAGGCGAAAGAGGGGCATAGAGAGAGAGAGAGAAGAGAGAGCTGATTCTCTGTCACAAAGTCTTAACAGTGCTCTGCTATTTGGAGAGATTGGGTGGGTTGATGGTGCAAGGGGGGTGAAAGGTCGAGCAGGCGGGATAGAAATAAGAAAAGAGATGTAGATTAATTGCAGTTGTTAAGTCGCGTGCCTCGCCACACTCGTGTCTTTTGAACGAGTTAGGAGAGGGATGGAGCGGGATAAGAGAGAGAGACGGGGAGCGGACACTAAGGTTTCATGAGATGGACTGTTGCGACAAGGTTTGCTCTCCTCATCACCACCCCTTCCACCACCGCCACCTCATTCTCTCCCCTCCTTCTCCCCTTCACTGCACTCCATCACACAAGGACTTACTACTTTCTCTCTCTCTCGCTCTCCTCTCTCTTCTCTTTTCTCAGGTCAACATGCACAAACACAGCGCATGACGACACACACAAACACACACACACACACCCAACACGACACACAACACACACACACCACACACACACACACACACACGGGCACACACACACACGGGCCACACACACACACCACGACCACACAGGCACACTACACACCACACGAAGCCACTCACACACACAATCACACACACACACACACACACACACTCACACACACACAACATCACACATACACACACACAGCACACACACAACACAACACACACACACACACACACACACACACACACACAAACACACACACTTCTGGCATACAGAGCAGTCTGTGGCATTTTTTCAATTGTGACGCAAACACCATGAAATGTTTCCTTCCGGTCAACTGTGGTCTGCGCCCCTGCCAGCCCCACCCCCCCCCACCCCTCCCCTCTTGCAACATTACCGTCTCCCCAAGAGAGAGAGAGAGAGGGGGGGGATAGGGGAGGGTGGGGGGGGAGGGGGGTCACGGCACAAGGAAAAAGGAGACGGATATTTGAAATGTTTGAGAGGAGATGTGGAATCTTTGAGGTTCAGGTTTAGAGCGTTTTGAACATGAGGGTCGGGGATATTTGAGGAAGAGGTGGAGAATATTTGAGAGTGCGAGTTATCTCGCAGATTTTTGAGAGGGTTTCTAACTATTCTCGTGTCCATACGTGTTTCATGTTCGGTAGAGAGAGGAGAGAGAGAGAGGGAGAGGGAGGGAAACTGTGTCTGAATTATTCGTGCGATCATGGTGTTTGCGTTGTTTCCTTACCTCGTAGTGTGTGTAGTGTGTGTGTGTGTGTGTGTGTGGTGTGTGTGTGGTGTGTGTGGTGTAGTGTGTGTGAAAGCGAGAGAGAGAGACAGACAGACAGACAGATGGAAGGACTGATGATAGGAGGAGACTGTGCCTGTGGTTTTCGTGCAGCTCATTTGTTTGTGTTTTTGTACTTCGAATCTGTGTGTTGTGTGTGGTGTGTGGTGTGTGTGTGTGTGTGTGTGTGTGTGTGTGTGTGATTGGTGTGTGCGTGTCATGTTGCTATGTGAGTGAGAAAGAGACAAAGCTAACGACAAGCGGTAGAGTAGGAAACGTGCACACGAAGCGCCGAGTGGCACACACTGCAGAAAGTCGACGCAGCCAAGATGGTATTGACCGCAACCGATCAAGGTTGGAACCAGCCAAAATGGTATTTGACCCGACAAACACGGTCAAGGTTGACCAGCCGAAGATGGGGGGTTAAATTTTTGACGTCAACCGTTCAAGGATGACTACACCAAGATGGTATGACCGTCAACCGGTCAAGTTGACCAGCCAAGATGTTATTGACCGTCACCGTTCAAGGTTGACCAAACCAAGAGGGTAATAGTTCGTCAACCGGGTCAAGTGTTGACCCCTCCCGCGCTTTTCCTCGAGTTCAGATGTAACAAAGAGAGAGAGAGAGAGAGAGAGAGAGAGAGAGAAGAGAAGAGAGAGATGAGCGAGAGAGACAGACAGAAAGAGACAGACAGACAACAGACAGACCAGACCAGACCAGACCAGACCAGAACCAGATAACGCCAGACAGACAGGACAGACAGGACAGAACAACAGAGAGAAAGAGAGAGAAAGAGAGAGAGAGAGACGAGAGAGAGAGAGAGAGAGAGAGAAGAGAGAGAGACAGACACAGAAAGAGAGAGACAGACAGACAGAGAGCGAGAGAGACAGACAGACGGAGAGAGAGAAAGAGAGGAGAGAGACCAGACAGACACAGATAGAGAAAGAGAGAGACAGAGAGTAGAACGAGAGTGAAAGAGAGACAGACAGACAGAGAGGAGCGAGAGAGGAGAGAGAGAGAGGGAGATAGAGAGAGAGAAGAGACAGAGAGAGAGAGAGCAACGGACAGAGGAGAGAGTTGTCCAAAGCAAGGTGACAAAGTCACTATGTCAAGTGTATTTGATCATTTATGTCATAGAAGGGTCCTCTCCTCTCATCTCTCTCTCTCTCTCTCTCTCCTCTCATCTCTCTCCTCTCTCTTCTCTCTCATTCCCGTTCTCTCTCCGTGTGTGTGTGTGTGGTGTGTGTGTGGATTTGTGTGGTTGTGATGCGGGCTTGCGAACACGCACTTTCTGCACAACACATAAACTCTCGCTCT
>JAFLJL010010078.1:0-11327 GCA_018398815.1 Conus ventricosus
TTCTCAATTCGCTTTCATTGTCTTGTTAAATAGTTCATTACAATTCTTTAAATCAGATACACTAAGTTCGGCAGCCATTTTTAATCTAAAATAAATTAAAAAAATAATTGTAATTCAACTGTTATTTATAGTCTTTTCTAATCGTAAAACCTAATCTTCATTAAAGTGAATAGTTACTCCTTCAGGGCTGTAGAAAAAGTCAGATTAACATCTTGAGAAGCTATATAATCAACTAATATGGCAAACAATTTTATAGCCGGTTGGGGCCAAGAATCTGGTATTTCACTGATGGCCTTCTTCACGCTTGTTTGTATATTTATGTGAATAAAAAGATCAGTAATTGATTGTTCAAACCTGCTCCTTAACCTTTCTCTATTAGCCTTCCAATTCAACGTGTGAAGTATATTAGTAAGCTTTCTAACTTCTTCGGGCTTCATTTTTAAACCAGAATAAAATTACAAATTAAAAAAATTAAATAATTAGTTTCTCTCTCCCTCATTCACTCCCACATCTCTGTCTGTCTGTCTCTCTCTCACACACGCACACACACAAACACACACACAGACAGACAGAGATGTGGGAGGTGCTTGCAGGGGAATGTGAAAGGGGCTTTTTGTGGTTCACACTTGAACGCCATAAATTCGAGACAGCCGCCAAAAGCACTTATCAGAGTCCTGAATATTGATCACAGGATCTGTTTCAGTTCTATCGGCGGCCGCCTGAAAAGGCAGCCTAAAAAAGGAGGTGAAGCAAAACGACGAAGCAAAACGGCGAAGCAGGAGCAATACGTTGAAGCCACAACAACAAAAAAGTCATTTTCATTATATACAAAAGTCATTTTCATTAATATACAAAAGCTATTTTCATTATAATGCGGCAGGCCATCTGAAAAGGCAGGACGTTTAACAGAGTGAAACAAAAATGTCAATACTAGTTGACCTATTTCGGCGCTACAGCCTGTAGCGCGACCTATTTCAGTGCTCAACCTCTTCCCCTCAACCATAGCCGGCGTCTCCTCAGACCACGGCGGCCACTGCGTGTGGTGGTGAGTGAACTGACTGGCATGCTTGATCAGTTCCACCATTTTTACTGAGATTGTTGTCTGTTCACAGTCGGGAACAATTGACAGCGCCTTCTCAACCCAATAGCGCTTGATCTCCTCACTGCTTTCAAACATGGTTTTGGCTCTTTTTTCATGTTAAAGACTTCATAAAAAGACAGTCCAACAGTGCTGAATTTGGAAATGTATGAAAATAACAAACGAGATATCTCCTCTCAGTCTCCGTGCGTAGGAAGGACAAATTCCAATCTTTGTTTTCAACCACTCATTCCACGTTTCATTGTGCATTCCTTTCCCTTGTTCTGCTTCAAAAAACTTAAAAGTAGTTTCCAGAACACCTCCATATTGCAGATTGAACAACATATCAATCAGCAGAAACAAAGTTTTAAAGTCAATCACTTTTATCACACGTCTTCACTGCTCAACATCGCCAAGAGAAATGACAGACAGGGCTCGCCCGGTTGCTAACAACAAAATGTCACGTGATTTAAGCTCAGCACTTGATTTGATAGGAGGTTTACACGCGGGAGACATGTCTAGAACTGTTTTGGCTAATTGTGATATGCGTCATACATCGAATGTTCTAGAATAATCTACTGGTTATAAATAGGCTAGACGGATCTGAACACCGTAAGTTGCCGCTGTTGCTGTTGTCGCTGCTGCTGCCAGAATCGATCATGACATTATCAATAGCTGAGCGGTGCTGTAGTTGCCATGCAAGCTGGTTTGCCACTTGCTTGATGTGCCGCGGGTGATAGGAGGTGCATATTGTGTGAGCACACAGCATACACACCGCGGTAACAAGCACCACTATTGATCGTTTTGGCGGCTAAGGCCTATTTTCGAGTCTGAGCTTTCTCGATCTCTCCTGACAGCAGGTTGTAGTGTATTGATTTGTACCTTCCTTATAAACTCATTAGATATAAAAATAACTAATCAAGATGGAAGACTAGTTGTTTGTTCTAATTTATTAATAGTGTTAGAAGTAGAAGAGCGCACTGTAAACCCGTAATTTTTATGTGCCTGGAGAGAATGTAAATATGCGGGTTTCACGATCACCATATCTTATCTAGCACGCAAGGCCCGTTTTAAAAGTGTTGATTACGTCAATTTTTGGCGATTTTTGCGTGTTAATTTTGTTTAGAAAAACAGGTGTTAATTTTGGCCAAAACTGACATGAGATGGACGTGATTTGGATGTGAAAAGGGGGGGTTTTCGTGCAAAATAAGATGGGTGAGCTTGAACCCGCATATTTACATTCTCTCCAGTTCTTATATACAAATGCCCACCATCTTCCTCAAAATCGTTAGGATCAAGCACGCCTGGTAGCTCTCGCCCTATGCTTCTATAGAATGATTGAATTCTTTCTCGCAATAGTTCTTGTCATTGGCTAGGGAGTAAAGAACCCGCTCCTTCAAGCTCTTCTTGCAATGAAGGACCCAGTTCTTCATCTTCATCTTCTTCAATAGGATTAATCGGGTCAAAATCTTCATCCATATTTTTATTTATATTCTTTTTATGTTTTATAAAAAATGAACTCATACGGTTGTGACCTCGATCCATACAGAAGAGAGAAGGAACCCCATGGCGTAAAAGGTATAAGGCAGACTGTAATTAGTGTAAATACCCCAACAATTCAGCCTGAACAAACTTTAAATTTAGTCAAGTTCCTGATCTTGGCGCTGACGATGTTATAATGCCAGGCACTGCTAAACTATCATTCAAAATAGATATTACATCGTCAGATCCTAATGCTACTGTTGTTGCTAATTGGGCAGGGCTATTGTTAAACATATGGTAATCAAACTGGAGGGCAGTGAAGTCTTTGTACTAAACGAGGCAGACATTTTTGCCCTCTATTCTGATCTATGGCTGCCTAAAAAAGAAAGAAAAGAGAAGTTTATCAGGGAATACAAAGCCCAAACGGTCTCAAGCACAGGCTTAAAGCGGAGGATGCAAAGAATGATGTTAAAGATGAGGCAGTAGCAGAAGCATTTGGCAACAGATTCTGCATCCTCTCTAGATTTTGAGCTGTTAAAGACGCATATGCCATATTACCAAGGTGCGCTAAAAGAAAAACTTACTTATTATCTGACATTTAATGCTAGTGGTTCTGTCGTTCTGTCTGAAGACCCTGAAGCTAATACGCGATTAGTGACATTTCTCTTGAGTTTGATGTTGTTACTAACCCCTGGACTGGCCAGAACAATCTTAACCCAGTATAAAAGTAAAACGGTTATTTATTATGAAAACGTTATACGTTCCATTACAGAAAATAGAAACAAGCGAGACATCTCTGGAACATACATCTAAATCAGTCTCTGAAGTCTTTAAAGGAATTTTGTTCTTATTTACTGAAGAAAGAACTCCTTTTCAGAGAGAATCAGAAACGTTTTATAATCCAAAAATTGAGAAGGTTGACTGCGCAATAAATGGCAAGTCTGATCAGTTGTATTCAGGCCGCGGACTTTTACCTCACCAACACTTTGATGAAATAAGAAAGTTGTTCGCTGGAGGTAGGCAACGGGATCCTGCAGTTGATCGCGTATGTAAAAAACTTCGCCTTTATGATGTAAGACTCGAAATACTTAATAACTAAAATATGGGCTGTGCTGGATTTTAGATCCACATTGACAACAGATTGTTTGGAAGTGGAGAAAGGGTAGGGCAAGATGGTATAAAAATAAAAATTCACAAGAAAGCAGACGGAAACGCCCAATAAAAATGCATGTATTTTGGTTTGTGATTGCTCAGTTAAACATTGAAGAAAACAGGCTAAAAGACGTGGCTTATTAAAATGCAAAAGAAATATTCTAATAAAACAGATGGATAGATGAAGTTTCTGACCAAAAGATCCGCACTGTTTTTCTTATCTGCAGGATTACAGGGTGTGGGAAACATGTCTTCATACTTGATTTGTTACAAACAATATATAGGTTTCATTACGAGCACATTGTTATATTCTGCACAACCATTAAGCACAACAAGTCTTACAAAGAAAGGGAAGTTTATTTGGACAGACGATAATATATTTTTAGTTGATCTAGCAACAAGCTGAGCGACTGTTTAGAACATTACTATAGACTATTTGAGGGAACTGAAACACTGTTTATTATTGATGACTGTTCAGCTGAACGAGACATTGTTAAAAAAGAAAGCCCTGTCAAAGCTAGCTTTTAGCGGCCGCCACGCCTTAGTTTCTGTGTGGCTCTTAACTCAATGCTGTCTTAAAAGACTTTAGATCGCAGTTAAAATCAGTTGTATTATTTTACACTAAGGACAAATATAGTTTTGAAGAATGTTTAAGTGAAAATTATATAATAAGGGGCAAAGATGAGTTAAAAAAAATAAAAGAGCAGTTAGAAAATCTAAGCACGCTAAGCTATGCTTACGGACTGACCCCCCAGTTCAATACGTTTGTTTATTGTAGATTGTTTATTATTGATTGCCTATAACAATTTGTTTATTATAATTTTAATATTATAAAAAGAATGTCTCAAGGGCCAGAATCAAAAGCGCAGCTAGCTCCTAAATGCGTTGCAGTAGAGCTAAAAGACCTAGCAGACACAACCGAGTTTGATCTAATAGGAGTGTCAGGAAATGTTTATGGATTTGAGTACACAGATGACGGGTTTACAAACGAACAGAAATTGAAGACAAAAAAAACGACAGCAATATCCTACCCTAGAAGAGATACAAAATTTAAGGGCAAACGATTTTGGCAAACATGAATATAAACTTCATAAAAGAGAGAATGCTTGGGCGTTGCTTCCTGAAATTGCTTGGAATTTAAAGTTTGAACTGCGAAGCCCCAATGTATACTTTGATAAGGAAAACAATTTTAGAAAAGCCTTAAATGAAGGACCCATTCTTGTTAGCCTAGTTCCAGGAACACAACAGAAAAAACAGATTAAAATAACTAAGCAGGGTTCTGATTATATGCTACAGAGAAAGAAGTCCTTAGCTGAAGTGGGGGATGACACCGTCGGCTTAGATTTAACCCAAAGCTACTGCCACTACCTAGGCAAATGACGATGATTTTTCGCTTATTATTACTCCGAGGGAGGGCGATACTAGTTTGCCAGAACATACGTTAATCAGAGGTATACAAATAAAGGCTGAAAATTGGATGCCCCTCTTAAGCTCGGTATTGCAATTACTAAAAACGGAGATGAAATAATCCCCCATGTATCATCTGACAAGGTTACTGTGATGGTTGACAAAGACAAACTAACAGTACTCGACTTTATTTTCATTAAGTATGTTAATTTTATTGCGTTTTACTCTGTTAATGAAGTGCTGCCAGAAGGATTAATAAAAAGATATGTATAAGATTAATTTAAAAATAATATTGATTAAATAATGGAGGTTCAACAGTTTAGATTAAAGCAAATAACTGAACTTCAAAAGGAATAGAAAGCGACTTTGATAAGTATAGAGTTACTAGAAAGAAATATGCTAAAGCTTTAAATACTCTTTCTTATGTAATTACTGGCTCATCAGCTGTAGCTAGCGTAAGTGCTGGGTCTAGTGTTGCTCTTTTAGCTACTGGGGCTGGAGCGCCAGCCTCTTTAGCATTAGGGAGTCTCGGGTTGGGTTTGGGCGCTGTGTCTATGATTGTAAGTGCTGTTTTAAAAAAATTAACTCCTAAATTACAAAAGCACACTGCTATTGTTGCCTTAGCATCAGCAAAACTTTGTTCATTAACCCCTTCGCTCCTATCATATTTTGCTAAGTCCCATGCTAAGATATTTTTTTGAAAAACACAAAAATCACGCCTATGCTTTTCATTTGCTTATAATTCAGAAGATATTGAACATAGCTACATAAAAGTATATATCAAATGAAAGGAAATTGAATGAAGAATCTGTTTGTAACAATAACATAATGGAATGATGTGCTAGAATGACACATGAGCTCCTTGAAATACAATACAAAAAAATGAAAAAAAATCAATCATGACGTTATTAGGTGATGCTGGAGCTCACAGCAGTTCATAGCACATTTTGTATTGAACATTTACAGTGTACAATGATCCAGGAAGCAGTGTCCAGTCACAACATACCACAGTCTAGCCACACAAAGAATGAAAGGCGTTTATCTCCCAGTTTCTGTCACCTGTAGAATTCCGAAAAACACAAAAATCACGCCTGTGACTTTCATTTGCTTATAGTTCAGAAGATATTGAAGATAGCTACATAAAAGTTATATCATATGAAAGGAAAATGAATGAAAAATCTGTTTGTAACAAAAATATAATGAAATGGTATGTCGAAATGTCACATGAACTCCTTGAAACGCAATATAAAGAAATGAAGACATCAATCATGATATAATCAGATGATGCTGACCTCACAGCAGTTTATAGCAAACTTTGTGTTGGAGTTATACAGTGTACAAAGACCCATGAAGCAGTTTCCAGCCACACCACACCACAGCCTAGCCACACAAAGGACGAAAGGTGTGTAGATCTCCCAGTTTCTATCACCAGTAGAAACACTGAGTGTGATAGTTCCAGAAGCAGTCTTCCAAACACAATCCTGGTTTGCTGGGGCAGTCTGGGCAGTAATACCTGGTGTCTTTCCTCTGCCCTTTCTTCCAGCAGACACGGCACCTCTTTGATGGCCGTGCTTTATGTTGGGTAGGGGGCAGCACACCGATGAAGTGTCGAGCACACAACCTGACAGCATGGTCGTCCTCAGCATTAGCTGGATCTTTGTCGCCAAAAATCATCTTATTCATGGCTTCTTTCTGAAAGTCAAGGAAGAAGCTGCTGTGACCATCCTTCCTGAACACAATGTGTGCATTCTGCATCCAGCACCAGCAGGTTCAGCAACAGGCCCAGCACCAGCAGGTCCAGGCTTCATCATCTCCATGCTGCATCAGCCTAGCTGTAACACATTGAAAGCAAGAGTTCAATTTTCTACAGAAATATTTCATGAAATAAAAAGAAAATGTACCACACACACACACACACACACACACACACACACACACCACACACACACACACACACACATATGAACACACACACACACACACACACACACACACACACACACACACACACACAGAGTGTAAACAAGCCACACCCCCTTCTGTTAGTCCAATAAAACTCAAATAAACAGCATACAAAATCACTTCAAAATGATAACAATTTTTTGTATCTACTCTTGCTTTCAGTTTATGAAAATATTCACAAACACATACACACCATAAGCGAACAAACATACACAAACTGAAATTGGGTCATTAGCATGCCACGCCCCCTTTCATTTTCATCAAGCAAACACTGCAAACAATCCAATGAGTTATGCTTCTGAACAAGTAACTTCACTGCAACATTGTATAGATCAGTGTCATTTATCACTGTGTGCTTTCTGTTTTCTAGAAAAAGTATCATCAACACACACACACACACACACACACACACACACCACACACTTACCCACGCACACACACACATTTCCCCCTACTCCACCCTGCCCCTCATACGAACACACACAGGCCATTGGGAAGAGTTGGGCACACATCGGTAAGAAACACTTGTAAACCACAAGCAAACCAAACACACGCAGCGTGACTGAGAGCGAGCGAGCGAGCGAGCGACTGACACTGGCACACGAGCCCAACGCCTTGAAAGTCGGTCAAGCACACTGGTCATTGATGACCGGCTCGCTCGCTGACGCGGCCCCGATCAGCGGTACAGACATACAATACACACACTTGGTTGTTCTATTCATAATTATACTGAGAAGAAAAACAACAAGATTATGTTATAAAATTGAATGAATCTCTCAAATACACTCACCTGCGTCTTGAATTATTGGATCTCCATGCTCTGAGTCTGACTCAGACGACGAGTCACTCAAAGCTTCTTCCACTTCCAGATCAAACTCTGGGTCGTTAGCATCAACTTCACGAAGTTCGATGCCAGCTGGATCAAAATCTTCATCTCCACTATCTTCATCTCGGTAAATATCGTAAATAACCTCAGCAACTGTATAGCTTCGTCGTGGGCCAGCCATGGCTTCGAATACTGAAAGTAGGACTTCACAGTACCTTGCTTATCGATCGTCATAAATTATGTAAATGAACCAAATTACCTTGAACAAATGGAACACCAAAAGCAAAGAGTGGTCAAGGGAGCTTATCAAATCATAAATAGAGGGATTTTCGGCAATGCTGGATGAAACAGAAAGAGTGTTGAATCATGACGGACAATGTTCGTCAACAGCGCATTGCAGACGGCACTTTTCATGACGGACACTGTACGTCAACAGCGCAGTGAAGAGGTTAAGATTAAGAATAAGCAAATCATTACAGGATGAAAACATTACAGATGAAGAATTTCAGAAGCTTATGGCCGATGGTGAGGATTATAGACGGCAAAAAATTGAACTTCAAAAGGAGTGGAGAAAGACGTTTAATTCACGGCAGGTAGACACTGATGCAATTAAACAGAACATTGAAAAACAAACACATGATCAATTAAACCCAAAATAGGGTAAAAAAATGGTTTACAGACTTAGCCACCCTGACTGAATGACTGGCCAGCGAGAATCAGCAGCTCATCTAATATTGATTACAGCCCACACCACCGCTGATTCACTTGCCAGCTCACAGGTAGACGAGCTTGTATTGATCACAGGCCAGAGCTGTCGTCTGCTATTCACCTAAGGTTAGCACATGCGCACTGAAAAAATCTGTCACGCATCTTCCTGTAAAAACATTTTTCGCAAGTGAATTAACCGCTTCTAAAATTTTGTTAGCCGGAAAAGGCGTGACAACTTTTTTCACTGCGCATGTGCTAACCTCATTAACATGATGAATCGAAACAACATTTGTGAGTACGCATGTGCTAACCTCATTAACATGATGAAATCGAAACAACATTTGTGAGTGCTCATGTGCAAATATAAATTAGGATAATGAAATCGAAACAACATTTGTGAGTACGCATGTGTAATATAAATTAGGATAATGAAATCAAGTTTGCTAGAATCCCAGATATGGAGCAAAGACAGAGAATACGCGATCTTACAAAAGAAGTAAGAGCAACAGAGGCGCAGATAGACCAAGTTACTCAAGAAATATCTTCGTTAAAAAATTTGACAATGAGTTCTGATTCTCAATCGCAGTCCCAGTGAAGGGCATAGCGCCAGTGTTACGTCAATATTCTCCGTAGAAGCTGTCAGGTAAGTTATTGATTTTTACCTCTCCACTGCTGTGTGTATGTTGCGTTGCAGTGCGCGTGTGTGAATGAGAGAGAGGGAGAGAGGGGGGGGAGGGATGAGAGGCGGAGACAGACAGACAGAGAGAGAGAGATGAGGGGGAGAGAGAGGGGGGAGAGAGATGCTGCGGATTACTTAATTTTTTTAATTTATAATTTTATTCTAGTTTTAAAAATGAAGCCCGAAGTAGTTAGAAAGCTTACTAATATATTTGAGGAGTTGGAGATAAAGATGGATTGTGAAGACAGTATCGAAGAAGAGTTAAAGAACAGGTTTGAAGAATTAATTACTGATCTTTTTAATCGCATAAATATACGAGAAAGCGTGAAGCAGGCCATCAGTAAAATACCAGATTCTTGGTCCCAACCAGTTGTAAAGCTGTTTGCCATTTTAGTTGATAATATGGCTCCTGAAGATGTTAATCTGACTGTTTCTACCAGCCCTGAAGGAGTAGCTATTCACTTTAATTAAGATCATGTTTTGTGATTAGAAAAGACTATGAATAACAGCTGAATTTACAATTATTTTTTATTTATTTTAGATTTAAAAATGGCTGTCGAACTCAGTGAATCTGATTTAAAGAATTGTAATGAACTATTTGACGAGACAATGAAAGCGTTAAACATTGATTTTAGTGAATTTGGTTTTGAGAATGATGTAAACAATATAATAAAAGATCATAGTGAACTATTTAACGAAGCAATCAAAGCGATGAACATTGACTGTAGCGATTCAGAAAAAGCTAAAATATTGGCGGGTGTTATTGTAAGGTTAATGTGCCTTGAAGTGTTGCAACGCTTGGGTGAAGAATAAAAAGCGCGTTTTTACTTACTTTTATATACATTTTTTTTTTTAATTTACGTAAATATTTGAGTTAAAAATGAGCCTCACAAACGCGTCTGAGTTTGAAAAACTGCCAGCCAGTGCACTGGTGAAAGGTAGTGACAAACAATTAAGCAATATGTTTAGTGAAGTAGACATGGACATCATTAACCCCTCGAACGTTCATGAAAGCGTAGCACATGCTATCTCTAAAATCCCAGAGTCTCTTCAGATGGAGCTGCCAGTAAAAGTTCTGTTGGCCGTTCTGATTGATTATATAACGCCTGATGATGGTAGCATGGACGTCTGGGTTTCAACTAAACAGAAAGAAGTTATTAGCTATCGCGACTTTAATTCCGACTGGGCTGATTACATGCTTACACAGTTTAACCATGCAAGTGAAGAAGCAAAATTGCGCGGTTCTGGATGGTCTGAAGGAACAGTCCTTCAAATTATATTGAAACAAACAAAGTTCTATCCTATAGTTGGCAATTCTCACCTTCCTCTCCCAAAAGAGTTAGTTTTAAAACGAGCAGTCTGTCACGCACGAACTGACACAGGTCGCCTCAGTGACAATTGTGGAGTGTGGCCCGTCCAGTGCCAGGTGGCAGTGACCGTGAAGTGCGTGAATCCTGCCGGGAATTTGCTTACCTGTTAACTCTTGGAGGGGGGAGGGAGGAGGTTGTCAAGCTCGTCGGAATAGTGGAGTTTACGTGTGTAAACTAACGCTCGTGAAACTGGAGTTCTTCGATGTGTATGGGAATTCCGTGAATGTGAGTGCTGTCTTGTGAGTTTCCCGAGGTGAACTCGGAGTGTCGTGGTGTGTCTGCAAGTAAGTACGAACTGAGGCGTTATCCGCGAAGGTTGGGTTGGCCTCGTGCTCATGTTTGTTTCTGCCGTTGGGGGCAGGAGTCTTGGTATGCCCTCGACCGACTTTTGAAGGTTTGGCTACCAGAGAAGACAGTCGGTGTTTCGGTGTTCAGCGACGGGTTCTGCACGTACCAGGGCGTTGGCTGTCTGGCAGTGTCCCGGCGACTGAGGGTGTTGTCCAGTGTGTCGTTCGCATCTTGACTGTCGGTGTTTGGTGTTCAGCGACGGGTTCTGCACGTACCAGGGCGTTGGCTGTCTGGCAGTGTCCCGGTGACTGAGGGTGTCGTCCTTGTGTGTCGTTCCTGTTGTTGTCCAAGGGTTCCGGTGAGTTTTATGTACCT
>JAFLJL010010092.1:0-10000 GCA_018398815.1 Conus ventricosus
GGAGAGGAGAGAGAAGAGAGAGAGAAGAGAGAGAGAGAGAGAGAGTTGAATCGGACCTCATCATTACGCCCTGTCACCATAGTTAGTTATTTGCTGCAAGTTGTGTGTGTGTGTGTGTGTGTGTGTGTGTGTGTGTGTGTGTGTTGTGTGTGCGTGCGTGCGTGTGTGTGTGTGTGTGTGTGTGTGTGCGTGCGTGTGTGTGTGCTTATCAGGAGACGAAGCTACACGCTTGTCAGTCAAACTCCATTCAGCGTTAAAAACGTGAATATTATGCACATGTACAGATAGCCCATGCAGATATGCTACATACAGGCGATTCCAGTTCCACTGATGTGCAGTTGAAGGTCAGTTCTAAGTTCAAACCACCGCAACTTCAACATGAGCTTTCCATGACACAACGCAATCCTAATCAACACACTACAACATCAAAGTTGCCTTTGTTCAGTTTCGGTATGTCTTTGTGATACACAAACAGCACGCGCGCGCGTGCACACATTTCAGGCCTTTGCACTCACCTGTGACCATATCCTTGCGCCAGCTGGAAGTCCCAAATAGTCCTGTGTTTTTAATCTGTTGCTTGGAACCACCTGGCTTGTACCTTGATGCCCATGTATAAGAAAATGAGGAGAATCAACTTGCAGACAATAAAAGTTCTCAAAACAATCCGATTGCGCCTGTCTATAAATACTTGACTTCTTAAGCAAGGCCTTTTTGGTATTAATTTTTGGTGTGCAGCCAGCCTAGAGCAGTGTCAAGGTCACCGCCAAGAAGCTCTCTCATTTCCTGTCTTTCTTTCCGGTGGCTGCCACAGCCCTCAACATCTGTACAAAAAAATAACACTGGGCAACTTTTTTTTTGGTAACTGTTAACCGTCACGCTCAATATTCAAACGCCCACCCACCCATCCTCCACCCCCGCTGCCGTCTCCACCCCCCCCCCCTCCCCACTCCTACTCCTCCCCCATCAAACACAATCATCATGGCGGGCTCTGATGACCCATAATTATTGTCCGGGGGAGGAAAATGTTGGGAGAGGGGGAGAAAGCTTTGGCTGTGACACCCGGGACTGCAAACTCAAGTGGCTGAATGAAAACGCGAGTTCTCTCGCTTCGGCTTGATTTTTTATTTTTTATTTTTTATTTTATTTTTTTTACTTTTTTTTTGCTTTTTTTTTTTTTTTATAGCAGCGGATGCACTGACGGGCCACTCCGTATCGAACAACAGATGGGAGCCATACTGACAATGGGGAAGACGCTGAGCTATTCTCGGGGTGTAATGCCCTCCCAGTGCAAGATCCGGTAATTATCAAAGGCAAAAAAAAAAAAGCTTTTTAATTCTGCTGAGCTCCCGGACAAAACAATGAAACGGATGTAAAAACTATGCGTCGCTCTCTCTCTCTCTCTCTCTCTAGAGTAATGCCGATCTACAAAACAGGTGATCACACCGATCCGTCTAACTACAGGCCCATTTCTATTCTGTCTGTGCTGTCTAAACCATTGGAAAACCATCTGAATAAACATATTCTCGATCACTTCAATTTTTTTCAATTTATTTCATCAAGACCAATCCGTTTTAGGGGTAATCACTCGTGCCAAACAGCACTGACAAATCTAGTTGATCAATGGCTCACTAATATAAATAACGACAAAATTACAGGTGTTCTCATGGTAGATTTTTATGAAAGCCTTTGACGTTATTGACCGCAATCTTCTTCTTAAAAGCTTAAGGTATACAACTTATCAGAGAATTCGTTAGAACATCCTATCTTCATATCTTTCCGGTTAGAAAGCAATGGTCTCAGTAAATGATTCTGTATCTCCTACATTATCCATTAGTCATTGTGTGCCTCAAGGGTCAGTACTCGGACCTATCTTATTTTCCATATATATAAACGATTTACCTCTATTCATTGATAGTCTCTGTGAAATGTTCGCTGATGACACCACAATACACTGTAGTCATAAAAGAATTGAAAATGTATATGCAAGTTTACAAGAAAGTATAAACAAATTAATCATATGGTCTGAACTCAATCACATGTGTCTCCATCTCAGAAAACGAAGTACTTGATAATAACCACCAGACAAAAGCGTCAAAATATTTCTTATGATTCCCTATCTTAGTATAAATAATGAAATAGTTGAAGAAGTTGATCATCATAAAGTCCTTGGTGTCATTGTAGACAATAATTTGTCATGGTCTTCTCATGTCACCAATGCTTTGCAAACGTCTGTCTCAAAAGATTCACCAGCTTTCAAAACTAAAATATTTCTTAGACCAGCATTGTCGTAAGCTGTTTTTTACTTCGTACATTGAATCTCATTTGAATTACTCTTCTACATTGTGGATTCGGCCAGTTATAACGTATTAAACCACTCTTCAGTCTTCATAGACGGGCTGTGAAACTCGTTCTTCTCAAATCTACAACTGTAACTCCCTCTGATTATAAACGTTTAGACATTTGCCTCTGAAATGGAAACTCACTTTATAACAAAGCAATTTCAGTTGTTAAGATAATGTCCAATCAAGCACCACCAACTTTGAAAAATAAATTTAAAACGAACCTGATTCGCAATATCAGAAAGATTCAGATACCCTACCGAGGATTGATCTTTTAAATCTAGCCTCATTTACCTTGGTGGTTGTTTGTGGAATGACCTAGTGTCTTCATTTAATGTAATTTCTAGTCTAAACGTTTTCAAAAAACAATACTTCCATATCTGATGCTACGCTCCTAAACAGTTGTGACTAATGAGAACATCATATAACCTTCTTTATACGTATTTCAAAAATTATTGTTTTGATTTAAGTACAAATGATGTTTAAATGTATTTGAATGTTCATTTGTATTCCTTCGTTACCCCTTCCTATACCTTGTCATGACATACTGTTCACCTGTCCACCTTTCATTGACGTCCTTCATTCTCTTCTCCTTTTTTTTTTTTTTTTTTTTTTTTTTAAATGTATTTGCTGGAAGTTGTTTTCTCTTTGTGTGTGTGTGTGTGTGTGTGTGTGTGTGGTGTGTAGTGTGTGTGTGTGTGTGGTGTGTGTGTGTGTGTGTGTGTGTGTGTGTGTGAAAGGTTGACTGTCATATTTTTGGATTGCCTTTTGTATTTCAGGCTAATATTCTTTTCACTATTAAGATGGTTGGTTGATTTTGAAGTCACATATTGTTATTTTTTCTGCTTCATCGAGGCAAGATGAAAAAAAGCCTGTATTGTGCTTATTCTTTATCCCTCATTAAAAAAGATTTCGTTCGTTCGTTCGTTCGTTCTCTCTCTCTCTCTCTCTCTCTCTCTCTCTCTCTCTCTCTCTCTCTCTCTCTCTCTCTCTCTCTCTCTCTCTCTCTCTCTCTCTCTTTCAGCTACCAAACAATCTCTCTCCTCTTTCTCTCTCTCACTCTCTCACTCGCTCGCTCGCTCGTTTATCATGAATGCGAAGAGCTAAAGATTCTAAATCACCATGTCACAAACAAGACGTGTGTGTGTGTGTGTGTGTGTGGTGTGTGGGGTGTGTGTGTGTTGTGTTGTGTGTGTGTGTGTGTGTGTGTGGTGTGTGCGTGCGTGCGTGATTGTATATGTGTGTGTGTTGTGTGTGTGTGTGTGTGTGTATTTGTGTGTGTGTGTGGTGTGTGTGTGTGTGTGTGTGTGTGTGTGGTGTGTGTGTGTGTGTGTGTGTCTGTCTGTCTGTCTGTCTGTCTGTCTGTCTCTTTATCTGCTCGTGTGTGTGTCGTCTTGTGGTCTGTCTGTTTGTCTATGTCTGTGTATGCATTCTGTCTGTCTCTCTCTCTTTTTCTCTCTCTCTATTTGTCTCTGTCTCTCTCTCTTACCGCCCCCCCCCCCCCCCTCTCTAATCATGCTTCCTTCCCTTCTCTGTCTTAACTCTCTCTCTGTCTCTGTCTCTGTCTCTCTCTGTCTCTGTCTCTGTCTCTTTCTCTCTCTCTCTTTCTCTATCTCTGTGTGTGTGTGTGTGTGGTGTGTGTGTGTGTGTGTGTGTGTGTGTGTGTGTGTGTTTGTTGTGTGTGTGTTCAGCCCTCACTTGCCCTCTCTCTCTCTGTCTTTAATTCTCACAGTCTCTCTTTCTCCGCCCCCCCCCCCCCCCCCCTATCTCTCTTTCTCTCTCTCTCTCTCTCTCTCTCCTCTCTCTCTCTCTCTCTCTCTCTCTCTCTCTCTCTCTCTCTCTCCTCTCTCTCTGACTTAAGGAAGAGCTACTGAATTGAATTGAACTACCAGGGACAGACATTGAAAGAGCTAGAAACAATTACACACAGATTGAGACGCAGGTAGAGACAGAGACCAAAAGAGATCGAAACAAAAATACAGGGAAAGGACAGAGACCGTAGGTGCAGGAAAAACAGAAGGAGACAGAGACGAGAAGGCACAAAGAGACAAAGACCAAAGAAGAGAATGAAATAGAGACCAATTTGAAAGAGATAACGAAAAGGGGAGGGGGGGGGGGAGACAGAGAATAAAAAACATCACAGAGACACGATTCGAAAGAGATAACGACAAAGGGAAGAAACACATTAAGATGCTGGAAGACACAAAGCCATATAGACAGACAGATGTTGAAAACGAAAGACAGAGAGAGAACAAAGAGTCAATAAGAGAGAGAGAGAGACAGAATGTAAACAGAAATTGAGCCCAAAATGCAGAGAGAGAGAGATGAGAGAGGGGAGAGAGAGAGAGAGAGAGAGAGAGAGAGAGGAGAGAGACTTTGACACTTTGATATTTTATTGTCATTACCAAAGAGGTCTTTTGACAAGGGGGGAGAGGGAACAGAACAATAACATTTCCCTCTTCCTTTCCTGCAAACAAATAGTACACATCATTCCTAGTGTGCACCAAATCAAAGGTTAAAAACAAATAAATTCATAACATTTCCTTATGTCATCACGCACAGGAGTAATGCAATTAAGAAAAAAAAAAAAAAGCTTAAGACTGACTTGACCATCCACTCGATCAAATGATGACAATGTATCTTACTGATCTCTTCCATTTGCGATGAATGATAATATTCATTCAGATATCTCTTATAATGCATTATCTTAAATTTCACTATCCTTCATCTAATTTTCAATGCTTCTGCGATGAATGTCGCAACTGATTTAATTACAAGTTCATCATCTGATGACAACACGACAGCAACATGTTGTCTTTTCGCTATATCTAACTGGAAAAGTGAACAATTCGTCCGCACTTCATTATAAGCAGTACAGTGGAACAGAAAGTGTTCTCCGTCATCAATAATGTGTCTACATGCAGGACAAGGAGATTCTGTGGATGTTTCACATTCAAACCATCTTTTGTTTGCATTAAAACCTAAAGTTATCAACCTAAATCTTGCGTAATTTATTCTGTGCCATCTATCTTATGATATTGAGAAACGTTTCAGAATGAAACACATTCTTAAATGAGAAAAACCAGCGATATTTTTCTTTACTTTCCATATCTGAGTGCCAATTATGTTTAAAAGAACAAATAAGCCTGTCTTTAAATTCCACAATAAACTGTTGCTCATTCCCTACTTCCTGGGCCATCCACACTATTCCAAAACCCTGTTCTGAAAGGACTTTCTTTACTTTATGAGCCCAGTTTTCTTTACCTTTTTCCATTTCTAAAAGCATCATATCATAGGCGTGCCTGCTAAAACGAGACTGGGGTAGCTTCAAGATCTTCAACCAGTACTTAATACATTTCACAAATGTACTTATGTACAAAGGGTATCTGCCCATCTCTCCATATAAAACGGTGTTGGATGAATGAATAGGTACTTGAAGGAAACGCTTCATAGCATACGTATGTACTTTCTCCATCATCGAATTTTCATGTAAGCCCAAATTTCAGCTGCATATGTAAGAAGAGGTTTTATCTGTGTATCAAACGTTTTCCAAAATATACTACAGTCTGTACAATTCAGTTTTCTCAGGGATTTCAGAATTTCAATAGTACCTTTTTTCCCTTTTCTTAGAGATTCTTCCATGCGTAACGGAAAGTTAATTTTGTTGAAAATATTATTCCAAGATATTTATATGAATTAACTACTTGAACGTCTGCATTTCCATAAGACCATTTTTCACATACTGATAGGTGGCCACCCATTCTAAAGACCACTATAATTTGTCTTATACAAGTTACTGATAAACCTAAGGCGATCTGCTTCTTCTTTCACAATACATTTAGTTGTTTTGCAAACCCTACAACTGTTTCCGGAACAGAAAATAAACATCATCAGCATACCGTAATAAAACAAATTCAAATGCTGCCCAGGTATTATCTGGATCCATCAATCTGCCTTGCGGGACCAATACCACAGCCAGTTCGGTTATGAAAAAAGAAAACAACGTGGACTTGGTCAACAAGCATCCATTTTACTCCAATGGACAATCAAATAATCTGAATACTCACTCTTCAGACGCACACATGCCAGCACTGTGTTGTAACCCCTCAATAGCCACGTACACTTTATCTATATGTATACGCCACTTTTCGGAGTACATTCCACAGAGCATTCCGATTTACCGAGTCCAAAGGCCTCTTGAAATCACAAATGCAACATAGAGCTCGACTTACAGAGTAGAGTTTTGAATCAAAGAAAATAGTGTAACTATATGTCTATGGTGCTGTACTGTTCTAAAACCTGCCTTGTTCTTCCAATATTTTTTCCTTCAGTTTCAGCACATTCAGTTTAACCCCGTATTTAGCATGTGAGGTAGATTTACTTAAAATGCTGTGTAAGTGAATACTCCACGATAGTTGTGGGATTGTTTCACGTCCTCCTATTTTATGAATTGGTACACTAATTGATTGATTAGCCCCACTCTGATGGAAAAGATAAATACCATTATCAAAAAGTTAGGCAAATAAATGAACAAGGAAACGATTACAGTTGTTTGTGGGCATTCTTCACCAATTTCTGCTACGATACTATCTGGTCCTAGCACTCTTTCCTAATTTAAATGTTTAATACCAGCAACGACTTCTTACTGAAATAAGGATTTATTAAATAATGGCTCCATTTTATTCTCTTCTACCACACCGGTCCTCTTCTTCGAGCCTTTTTATTATCAAAACTTATGAATAAGGGCTCCATAAATGGCATGCCACTGTTGAACGAGATTTCGTTATACACAAAACTCTTTTGATTTACAGATCCTTATCACTGGACCAGAACATTTTAGAATTCACAGACTGAATTTTTTAGTTCTTTAACCTACATTCTTTAAACTCCATTCCTTTGTTTTCCTTAGCGTAACATGCCTCTTACGTGAAAACAGCGCATTCTTCACTTTTCTTACTTTTTATCTCCTTGGCGTTTTGCATCTTCTCTGAAATCTTTTAAATAACCTTTAACTTCCTGATTCTTTCCGTTCGCACACATTATCAAACCAGTCATTGTAGTTCTGCAGCCTCCTACAAATATCTCGAACCATACAAGCGCGGTCCGCACAAGCACTGACAAAATTTATCTAGACCCTCATTTACATTAATTTGTAACAATTGCCCGTTTTCTGCATGCTGTCTAGAAATTTATCACATTCAAGGTTCAATTCTGAATATACCATCATATTTATCACCTCAGACAAATTTTTTCTTCACATTGTTCGGGGAAAACCCTCTTTCTCTAATTCACACAATTACTTCTCATATACTTCAGATGGTAAGGGATGCCATGAAAAATGCAATCACCAATTGTAAATCAAAGTTTTGACAACAACCATTTGGAACCACAGTAACGATCACACTCTCCGTTGGAGACACAAAAGTATACTCCACCCTCACTATCACCATCATAAAAAAAAAAACATTTTAAAATGCTCAAGTCGAACATGATACAGAAAGTCCAACAATGTTTTGCCAAATTTTGAGAGAGAGAGAGAGAGAGAGAGAAGGAGAGAGAGAGAGAGAGAGAAAGACACAGAACTGAAAGAGACAGAACAGACACCATGACGGATAGAGAGAGAGGAGGAAACTAAAGGACCAGTCAGAGAGATTCCAGATTCAGATCAGATGATTAATTCATATAACAGGCCATCCCCCTAATAAGGGGGGGGGGGGGGGGGGGGGAGAACAGTTCATAGCGCAATTAGTATAAGCAATGAAATCAGATTACTGAAACGAAAACACAAATAATTTCGAAAGACAATTTCAAGAAATGAAAAATTGCTGCAACTTTCAAGCTCTGAAGAAAAAAAAAACCAATTAATAAAAAGTAACAACTTCAATAGAGATAGAGAGAGAGAAGACAAGACAAGACAAGACAAGACAAAATTCTTTATTTACGAGGATAATAGATAAGCACTGATGTGCTTTTTTTACATCCCGTCCTCGCCCTGTTAGGGGTCAACATATAAAAATTAAAGGCAACAAAGGAAGCATGCAAAAGTGAATAGAACTACCATACAATAGGGGATTAAAATTTAAAAAGGGAGGAAAAAAATAGAGAGAGAGAGAGCAGAGAGAGAGAGAGAGAGAGAGAGAGAGAGAGAGAGGAGAGAGATAGAGAGAGAGAGAAGAGAGACCAGGAGCGAAGGGAGTTGCGGTGTAAGCCTGCAGAGAGAGAGAGAGAGAGGGGGGGGGAGAGAGAGAGAAAGAAGGGGGAGGGAGGGTGGGAGAGAGAGAGAGAGAGAGGTGGGGGAGGAAGATGCTAGAGTGGGTGCGATAAGAGAGCATGTTTAGAACAATCTGATAATCAAAAAATTCCAAAGAGATATCAAAACAATCAATTTTGAAACACCGGGGGAGGGGGGGGGGGGGGGAAGAAATAAAGCACAAATGGGAGGTGGGAAATGCATAATGATAGCCAAGGTCGCCACGGGTAGAAGGGTATATCATATGATATAAAATCAAGTATTCCAGCAGAACGTGAAGAGAGAGAGAGAGAGAGAGAGAGAGAGAGAGAGAGAGAGAGAGAGAGAGAGAGAGAGAGAGAGAGAGAAGAGAGAGAAAGTTCACATAAAAACACAACATTTCGACAGAATGACAAGAGGGCGGAGTAGTAGGAAACACACACGCACACACAAACACACACACACACCACACACACACCAACACACACACACATCACACACATACATCACACACACCCACACATATATATAAAGTATATATATATAATATATATTATATATATATATATATATATATATATTTATATATATATATATATACTCCATATAAGACATACTACTAACAAAATCAACATACATAGGCATTTCAGTACAAAACACTTTCTAAATAGTCAGGTACATACATTAGGAAAAGAGGGGGGTGGTGAATGGAGGTGGATTATGGGCCGGGAGTATGAAAGTACTGGCACATAAATGTTGAAATAATGGTGTTTTGAAGGTTGATATGCATGGCAGGGGGGTTGATTCAGGGAAGCGAGTCCCATTGACAGAACCTGAATATGTTTAAACTGGATTTGAATAAGTCAATTCCTAGAAACAGGACATAAGTTTGTAAGTCCTTGAGGGAATTTATGAGAATCTGTGAAACTAATGTGAGAGACGTATGCTTCCCAGACACAATCTTGTGGCATTATGATACCCTTTGTGTATTCAAATCTCAGACTTAATGGGAGAACTTGAATCTTTTTATAGTCCGAGTCCAGAAGACTACTGCTTTTTTAGGAGGACTAATTTGAGTGCTCGCTTGTGCAGGCTTAACAAGGGTTTGAGAGTGTTAGCGCTAGCACAGTCCCCATAGAGTAGATATCCATAGTCTATGTATGATTGAAAATGAGACCTGGTAAAAAAGCTTGCGTGAATGCAGTCGAGAGAAGCGTTTGATTTTGAGAGTTGAAAAACTTCCTGTGAAAGTTTTTTGCCATAGTGAGTTGATGTGAGCTTGCCACTCATATTGTTTATCAATGTTTATTCCAAGCACTTTGAGCATGTAACCTTCAACGGTGCATTTTTATGATGTATCAGCGGAAACTAAGAGTGGAGATTTTGTCTTTGCCTGGTTGGATAACATGGATTTAGTTTTATTGAGGTGAAG
>JAFLJL010010092.1:15000-27500 GCA_018398815.1 Conus ventricosus
CAATGGACTTGAACTCCACCGACGCCGTATAGCAACAACAGTGTACTTATTGCAATTCCTAAGGCGTTATAACGCTTGCTAATGTGACTCTTGCTCTCTAAACAGTGTCTTATTCTTTCTGCTAGCGTTGTGTTTCATTATAAAATTTGTGGATAGTTTCTTTAATTTGCTCGCTTGAGTTTGTAATTGTTTCTCGGTTAGTAGAACAACGCTTCTAGTCTTGCTGATCTTTCTTGTAAAGATTCTTGTTTAGGTCTTTGGGTTATTCTTTCTTTAATATCAGACCCTAAGTTGGCGTCATCAGCCTCAACAAGTTTTTCTTTTTTCTTTTTAATTTGCTAATCTATTTCACCAGTTTTGCTAAATTGTTTGTTAATCGCCTTAATGGTCTTAAAGCATGTTCAAGGGCTGCTATTTTCTCGCATGGGTAGCGGTTGTGTCGTGTTATTGTCTTTAATGCTGTTTCTTCTGAAAAACTGGTTTCTGCTCTATTGCATTTATTATATTTTATCTGCGATTGTTTAATTCTTTTAAGTTCCAGGTTTGTATTTTTGGTTAGCTGTTGGAAGTTCTGCAGTGTGTTTTGAAGTTTAGAAACTGCATTCCGCCCTTAATTTTGCGCATAAACAAGACCAAGGCGCTGGATTTGAATCTTTCACTACTGAGTTTTATTTTATTGAAACCACGGACTAATAATCTTTGATGGGTCTTTTTTAGTTGTTAAGCTGAATCAAGTTGTCCTTGGTCGCTCCTCACAAACAAATGGTTCATCTTTTTCTTCAAAATCATTAGGGTATATATATTGGGAGGTTCTTGGCCGACTATACTTTGGTATACATGGATATGGCCTTACTTCTGTTAATTTATACGATCTTGTGGGTAATGTACTTATCCAGACACCTACCCCCTTATAAATTTATTATACAATTTACTCCCCCCCGATTTCTGTCGCGCTAATTAATCATTGTCAATGAGAGCCCTGAGCGAATGCGTCCCAAGGGGAATTTCACTCATTGTTTCGTTCCACGATCAAAAACTTCATAATCTTATTTCAATGCCTGCATGTTACTTTTAATAATGAATTTTTTTTTTTTGTTTTATAAAAAATGTTACATGACATATGGCTTGTTTCTTGACCGCATAGAAGATGAAAGATCCTTTGGCGTTGAAGGGAAATTTTATAGGATATTACGTTCAAATAATCCATCTACTATTTGAGTGCAGATCAAATTCTTACTGTCAAATTTCCGAGGACCTAGGAGCAGATGATGTGATTGTGCCAGGTCTCTGCGAGTCTTACTTTCTAAATAGTACTTGATTCAACAACAGACACAAACAGGACAGTTGTCCTAGAATTTGGGGGGCAATTGTTAGAGAAATTTCTTATAAACTTGGAGGGCATGGAACTTTTTCTTTACACAATTGCAGACATATTTTAACCTATTCTGATCTTTGGCTTCGGGTATGAAAGGGCTGATCTTGCGTTTCTAGGATATCGATATGAAGAAGCACTAAAACTTTGTTATAGGCGCCGCAGTTGTTAAAGTCGGCTAAATATGTTTGTTGACGTGTGTATGTTGTGGGGTGAGTATAGTGGTAGAGAATATTGAGTGTGGGTTTGAGAGGGGAGAGTGGAAAGGTGTGGGGGTGGGGGGGTTAATTGAGATGGAATAAGGGAGTACGGGATTGGTGGATGGTTTTTGTATGGGTGGGGGGATTGTGGTGTTTGTTAGCGGGTTGGTTGTACTTTAGAGGTGTGGGTGTAATCTGTGATCGAGTGATCATTTGTGTAAGTTTTTGATGTTTGGTATGCTGGGAGGTATGAGAGGGTGTGATGGGGGTAAGGGGGGGTGATGTATTTAAGTTGGGTGATTGGGAGGTGAGGTGGGTGATTATTGATTGTGATAGGTCTTTTTGGATTGATTGTGTGGTAGTATATTATGTTTTTACACTACAACCACAAACCAAACAAAATCCACAGCCTACTTCCCACCACACAACAAAAAACAATGCAAATTCACCCAATACGCAGTGCACTCCCCCTTCATTCATACCCAAACCACCCCATATCCTCCCCCCGCCTAATATTTTATTTTTATCATTCTTTTTTCCTCAGGGCACGACACTATATGGAATTGTAGTTTAGCGTCTCAGCAAGATCGCTTAAAGGTATTTTATTGCTGTGTGAAGATGAAGACCATTCAAAAGAGGAAGTTGATATTTGGTTTTTTTCCAATAAATAACGAAGTTCAATGTTTCGTTTGCGGGCAGTTCCTACAAATCTATGGTGCGGGCTTAATCCTTAATCAGCATTTTGTATGAAATAAGAAAACTGTTTGGAAGGTGGGAGGTGTGTAGAAAATCCACAGTAGACCTTAGTGGTAAAGATCTCACTATACAGCGTAAGACTTTGATGGATTATGTTAACAACAAATATACGTTTATGGATTGACCTAGGTCAACAGAGTATAATCAGTTGCATGGAGAGGTGAGAGCTGTGTGAGTCGTAATAAAACATTCAAATTGATAAAGAAGAAAGAAGCGATAAACGCTTAATGTAAATTTGTTTTTAATATTGAATGAGCAGCTGAATATGAATATTAAACAGATTAAAAGATATTTACAATACTAAATTATATTTGATTTATTAAAAAGCATGTTGATTAAAGTTTATCCAATGTGGCTACAGCGCCGCCAAAAGAAGGAGAGATAGTAGAAACCCCTAACATAAAAAACCTTTGGATTAACAAACAATTTCGCAATGCAGCATGTACTAGAGCAAGACCTTTTTCAAAATACAGCTAAACCAATCGAAGGTTATTTCTGTGCTTTATGCTGTTACATATGTTATTACTTGAGCTCGACTATAAGGTGCTCTTTCAGCTGGACGAGTGTTGGTCTCTTTGCAAAACGGGCATAGGCAGCACCGCAGCTGTAACTCTAGGAAGGTTTGTTTTAGACTCTCGGACTGTGTTCAATTAGCCGGAGTGCTGTCTAGCAAAAAAATAAAACTAAAACTCCAAAAGCACACAGCTATGGTTCAACTAATAACGGCTAAACTTAGTTCGTTTAAACTGGACAATAACTAAGCGTCTTGTTGATCAAACATCACGGGATGAAGAATTTAATCGTTTACAGGCCGGTTTTTGATGAATATCAAAAGACAAAAGTTTGATCTTCAAAGAAAGGGCGAGGGCAAGTTTTTTCATACAGCAGACCCCGAGCAGATAAAAAGGATCATGCTTAAAAAAAGTAACTGAGACATTAACCTCTGTTTATTAACAGCTACATTAACAACACCAAAAGGGGTGTTTATACTTTGTTTATGAGTCCAAGCACAAAAAGACTGTTGTATTGTTTTGATTAGTATTTTTTTTTAATTTTAAATAATATTTTTGGCTTAGAAATGAAAGACAGCTGGCTAAGATTATATGAAGGACAAGGACGAATGTTTGAAGGATTGCATCGAGAGAGAGGTTTATCCAAGAGCACTGTATGATATTGATTTAGAAGTCATTGACCCAACAAACGTACAGGCAAGTGTTGTTCTGCTAGTTTCTCAAGTTCCAAGTGTAAACTAACAATAGACCCGCCAGTTTAAGTTATGTTAGCTGTTTTAATCGAACTATGTAACAATAAATGAAGATAATCTAGAAGTCTGGGTTCTCACTAAAAAACAGCAGACTATTCTTTATCATAAAGACTTATCTCCCGGTTGGGCAGGACGAACTGCTTACACAGTTTGTCGCTGCCGTGAAGAAGCTAAATTGAGTGGCGACTTTTTTTTTCTGGTTGGTCAGAGGGCGAAAGTCTTAGAGAGATGATTAAAACAGGCTAAGTTGGCACGATTTGTAGGGCAGGTCTTTCATTCCGTACCCGGGAGTTGGTTTTAAGAGAGCAGTTTTAAACATAAAAAATTCAGACAACAATGTTCATGTGGTGCGTTCTTGCAGGCTGCATCATGTCGCGAACACGGCAGTGAGGAGTGGACTAACTATCGGCATTACACCAAAGATTTAACTTCATGGGGAATATCCTTTTCCTGTTTAGGGTGGACAAATTGGATCAGTTGGAAGAAACAAAACAACCCAATAACTGTTAAATGTATACACATGGGATGAGGGAAACAAATTTGGTGCCAATTAAAGTGTAAGAACAGTCAACAATAGGCGAACAGCCAAAAGTCATTGTGGACTTACTCCGATTGTTTTCGCCCAGCAGGGCTGCCCCATTACACATTGATACGAATCATTGAGTAGACTAAATGCAGCATACTTCAAAAAGATCATGGCAATCAAGAATCTGGAAAATGTTTAACAAGAATGCCATCTGTGCAAGCCGCGAGTGTAAATTATTAAACATTGTAAAAGTTCTGTTGACTGCTAATACAGAACTAATTTACGCCCCACCTGGATCTAAAGTAGTTTTAAGAACTGGAAACGGATGCAAACTTCTCATTACGTAGTTTACGCAGGGGACTTCGAGGCGGCTTAGTGTTCCTTATGAAGGGCAAGACCACAAAACTTCGTGAAAACAGGTCTTAATGAGTAATCATCAGTTTTGTTTCATTTGCTTTTGTATTGTTAGGTCGGATGGCGCTCATTCAACGCCAGAATTATACAGAGGCCCAAATGCGGCTAGAAGATTTTTACAGGCATGCAGCAAGTGCGTATTGTTTGTTCTAATAATCGAATTTATCTGAAATCATGATGACGCCTGAGACCAACACAGTAGTCTAAGCCACGCATTGGTGGATTGCGGTTTAGTGCTATCGCCAAGAGTGTTAAACCCCACAGTAAGAGACCATGATCCACATTAGTGGGAGGTTTAGAGGTGCGCGCACAGTAAATGGCATATCTTAACTAAAGTTTGATCTTAAGACATGGATAGCTGCCTGTATTCTTTCATAACTGGCGAGGTTACGACTTCTCACCTTATAATGAAAAGCAGTAGACGATGCCTTTAGGGTGTCATGCATTCGCACAGTCATCAGAAAAGTACATGTGGTTCACTTTAAATAACATGTCTTTTTATGACTCTATGCAGCACATGATGGGTTAATTAGACTCATGGCTTAGTCCTTTAAAGGTCCTGCCCAATAACGGAAAAATATTTTGACTCAACTCTTGTTAGAATGGAGTGTTTACCCTTATGAATACTGAACTGTTGGGAAAAGGTTTGATGAAGACACACTTCCTCATTAGGCGCGTTCTTTTTAGTCTTTGAGGAAAGGACATCAGCGACTCCGATTAACAGCATGCTCTAGTTGCTTGGCAAAGTTAGATTGTAAAAAGATGGGAGACTATCATGACTTCCTATTTATGGCAGATGTATGTTTGTTGGCGGACGTCTTTGGAAAATTATAGAATAACTGCATGAAAACATTATAGCCTGGATCCTGTGCATTATATTTCTGACACCCGGGATGAGTGGATCGCTTTCTTAAAAGTTTACTGGAGTACAGATTGATTTATTGTCAGATTTTTCAATGCTTCAGATGATTGAAAACGGATTGCGGGCAGGAATTAGTATGGCGTCGTTCATTACTGTAAAAGCAAACAACATATACTTGGAATTCATTATGATCCGAGTAAAAGGTCATAAAGCGATATTCTTGTATTTAGTACGCAAACAATCTGTTTGGGATGGGCAATGGCGCAATCCACTTCATTACGCAACTTTAAATGCACCAGGTACAAATAATATTCAAAAAGGCATTAAAGTGGGTGGGAGTTTAAGCTGTTCAACAGGGTGGTTTCATTCTTGATGTTGTAATTTGATATCCTCATGAAACTCCATGACCTGCATAATGACTATCCATTGCAGAGGAAAGTCTAAAGATGGATCCTAGAGAACCACTAAACTTATGTGCCAATTCTTCGAGGCAAAAAAAAATTTGTCTGTCATACAGACTTCTACATATTTTTATTTAAGACATGGTTTGAAGTTGACCGAGTTCATCGCTTAACTTGCTTTTGATCAAGAACTTTTCATGGAATACCATACTACATGAAGGAACACTGATTCAGAACGAAATCCACAGATGCTTCAGAAAAAGACTTTTTCTAGTTGAAGAACAATTGGCTGTTTCGAAAGACTATGGAGAATCCCCGCCAAGCGCAAGATGTCAGATTGGTCACCAAGAGAATGAAGCAATTAAGCTGACTTCAAAAACCTAATTATCAGGACTTCAGAAGCTTCATGATCAGCTTTTTTGCATTAATGTTGAAAAAAAGAAAGTCCAAATTGGACAACCGTATTTATTGGGTTTACTGTTTTTGAATTATCAAAAGTTTAGATGTTAGGAGTTTCTTTATGATACTTTAAGCCCTCGAATCCTGAGTCCAGAGTACTTTTCACCTGATACAGATAGTTTTGTTATAGATTATCCTACTGAAGACATTATAAAGACATGGAAACGAAGTAGTAGCTAAAGGGGCATGCAGGATGGTATAACACGTTGATTATCCAAAGATTGCCTGTTAATTCTATTACTAAAAGAAGGTTTTAGGAAAGATGAAGGATGAATTAAGGAAGGTGATCAAGGAGTCTTGTTGGTTTAAGGTCAATATGTTCAGTATTTCGAGCCAGGAGAAATTCCATTAAGAAAGCAAAGGGAATTCTCGCAGCGTTGTGAGTCAAACATATCTCATGAAACTACAAAGAGCATTGTTTGGAAATAAGTATTTTCATATGACAACGTAAAACTGCGATTATTTCTACATGAGATCAACACAACAGTTGTAACATTGAAGTCATTAGATAGAACAAACACAAAACGTGTGTTTTGTTAATCAGAGTTGTCATATGCATAAATATGGTGCATTATAGAACCGTAAATTAATTAAAGCGGTAACTGTGTCTGGCGGAAATTATCTGCAGTTCTTCCTTCACAAAAGATCTTGAGGAGGCTGGTGTTTTGTTGTGCAAGTTTCTCGTAATTTATAGACGCAGGCGGATTCATTTTACAATCTTTTTATTTCATATGGGGTCAACACTCAAATGGAATCTGTGGCCCTGATGGCGAGTGTCCCCTCTGCTTCCCCGGTAAATAAAGGTTACCTTACTTTCAACCTAAACGGTAATAGTTTGCGGTATGAAGGCTCTCCTTCTACAACATTTTATTGTTTTTCTTTTGATTTGCTTGTACTGGTTTTAGCCCTTTTAATTTTTCATTATCATGCGCGCAAATATGAGGGCAGTCGTCTAACCATTCTGTGTTGCGAGAATTGTCAATCAGCTCTCTTGATTACTGGTAGGAGAAAAGTCTTTCCGGCTAACTGTTTGTTAAAGTTTTCAAACTAATGCTGTGGATCTGTGAAACTCCCGGAATGCCTCTTCTAATAGTAAACTCTGTGTTTTACAATAATTGATTCACTTGGGCCTTTAAATTCTTTTCTCTTCGATTGTTTCATGCGAGGGTAGTTAGTGGATCGTTGTATATCAGTTGTAAGCAACAGCAACAGCAGAAGCATCTTTTGTGTTAAGGAGTTCAGCATCTTTATATTTGAAGCTATGTCAATGACTGTAATTGCGTCTAAAATCTTTTTCGTCTATTCCTATCAGAGGGCGTAAATATAGAAGAAATCATTTGATGGGTGTCGTTTGGAGTTGTATTAACAAAGTGCGGTCTCTGTATTCGTCTAGGCGCAGGTAAATAAATTTGCCAAATCGCTTGTTTAGATAAACATTCTTTTGCTCGTTTGTTCACTGCTCACGATGCTTGGCTTAGCTTTTGAATGTGCGTGATTCCCTTCCTATTCCCTTTGGTTGAATAATAGATTTTGTTCTTTTTTATTTCGCTTGATATTATGCGCAACAAAAATACAACAACAGTCATACAACACACAATAAACGCGATTTCTTGCATCTTTTGTTTTTTGATGGTTGATAAAAGTCAATGATTTTTGGTGGGGCTATGTCTGGACGGTTTTGCTGTTACTCAGTAATTTTGTTTTATTTGCTTGTTCAACATTTTTAAATGTGTAAGCTGCATGCCCCTGTCTTTATCAGTGTGTCATTAATAAAAATCTAATGCTCAAGTCCTGATTTCATAGGCGTCTTGTGCAGCTGGCTAGTTTGCTCCATTAGCTTTTGTTATGTCTTTTTCTCTCGCTTGTCATTCCCCAGTTTACTAAATGCGAAATTACTACCGCTAAAAGCAAGCGCTTCACCACTGCGCCGCCTATCATTATTGCGAGTGAAGCCAATTTTTTTAATGTATTTTTTTTTTCTTACTTATTTATATTGTCTGGTGGATCCCTTGTTGACTAGAAATCTTTGTATGGCAACCGAGCTGCATTGATCGCAATCAGCTTTGCTGAATCCTAAGGTCTAGTTTGCCAAGATCTGCGGTTTAATCTTACAGGGCTTTTACGAGCTTTGAGTATTCCTACATCTTAGTCCTCCAATAACAGCAGAATGGTATACATGGTTAGCAGCAGTTCTTTTCGGTGTCATTTTTATAAAATAAAAATAATTATAATTTTAAAATACATGACATCGAGATCTCCTACAGCTACAAGGCAGCCTAAACCTTCTGAACTTTTGAAGCGACCAAGTGATGATCAAGCTATGTGCCCAAAAAGGAGAGGCTTATTCTTTGGCAGCATTGTGGGGAAAAACAAAACAGTTCTCGGAAAAAACTGAATTCAGCATAGAAAACAGATTCAACAATTGTCTCCACAAGACTTTATTAGTAATCATAACAGGTATGAAGCGCAGCTGGGGTCTATGAATGGTGAAAAAGTGTGGGGCAAACGGTTTTAGTTTGTACACAATAAACTAGTCAGTTGAATTTGCCCGATTGATTCTGAGTAAGTGATCTTACGTATGATTAACGCAAGATCAGTTTTAACAAAGTCATTAGGTCTCTTGGATGTGATTTATATATAGATTGGAACATTGTTATCGCCATTAATCATGGGATTAATAACTTTAATCATATTATTTTATTTCCTTCAAAATGATCGAGCGGAAAATCATCGAACCAGAAAACACTGTTTTAGGTGGAGAAAGTAATCAAGCCGAAAATCATCAGAAAACGCTGAATCAGGTGGAGACCATTAAAAAATCCTGTGCGTGTATGAAGCAGGAAAAAATTAGCAGAGTGGAACAGACAAAAAAATTTTATTGTTACAGAATATGATAATCTGAAACATAATGTGCCAACGCAGAACAAGTGATTCAATGCCCGCTATAAAATACTCCATGTGTTACAAGGGGACCAATAGTCTTCATGGATATTGAATCTTAAAACTGTTGCAATTTTTGGCGCATTAGCTGCTGTTGGGGGGCAGTTATTACGTTTTAAATCATATACCAATGGCAACAAACAAAGAAGTTAAAACAATGAACCACTAAAATACAGAAAATGGGGCACTGCAACAGTCCAAAACCGCAATAACAAAGCATCATTTTGATCCATATATATGCAATAATATTTTTAATTTTTTTATATAAATAGTTCATGGCGTATTATAAATGATGGAAGTTCAATAAATAAAGACTGGAGTCATAAAAACATTTCATAGACCCGAATTGTAATCTATGCGGTTGCTTCGGATGTAAACCTTCCTTAAGATTTTTGCAGAGTACGATGAGCAAGACATCCTCAGATGGACAGTTTTTTGAGGCAGGTGTGTGTACTATTCTTAGACAATTTACTATTAAGATAAAAACATTGATTGATTTTTTGATAATTATAAGATAATTATTAAGAACTTGGTTGTTACTTAAAGGCTGATTAGTTATGATCTTGAGGTGACTTAATCAGAACTTAATTAAAAATTAATCAAGAACTTAGTAAGAACTTGAGTAACTGGGGTGACTGGAGGATGATTAAGGAACAACTTGGAGAATGACTTAAGTAAGAAATGAGGATGATTAGAGTGGTTGGGGCAAACTTCAGTAAGAACTTGTGGATGACTTGAGTGTGCATGCGTGGGTGGGGGCGGGTGGGGGGACTGCGTGCGTGGGGTGGGGTGGGGAGACGTTGAGTGCGTGGGCGGGGTGGGGGTGGGGGGAAGTGCGTGCGTGGGGTGGGGGTGTGGGGACGTGCGTGCGTGTGTGTGCGCGCACCTTTGAACGAATGTGCTGGAATATAATATAGTTATTAATACGGTTAAACACCAAAACAACAACAATAACAGCACTCAGCACAAACATTTAAAAATAAGGAAGTGCTTGATAGAGTATTGGTGGAAAGGGTTTTTTGGTTGGCGCTTATGCGCCGTTAATTTCAAGACAGCTGCCAGTCTCTCTGTCAATGAAGATTATTCAAAGCAGCACCAAGTGCATTTATCAAAAAGCTTGATTTTAATAAACAAGACTGTTGGATTAAGTACATTCTGTGGCCGCCGAAGGCAGCCAAAAAAGTGAAGAGGTCGTGAAAGCGAAGCAGTGATGCCAGTATTCACAGAATATATACAAAGTCATGTATGTGCTTTGTGGAAATTCAAGGAAGACCATCTCTAAAACAACCCTGACCGCTCCTTGCGTGCAGTATCTAAAAATAGTCTTAAGGTCAGTGGTAGGCTGCCAGTGGTCTTTCCAGCGTCGCGCTCGGCCTCACTAACCTGCCTCTAAACATTAACCCGCGATACAGTGGCGGGGTAGAGGTGGGCTTTTGTTGGTCAATCGGCAAAGTCTGCCGATTGGCCTAGTTTTGTTGGCGCTAGTTAAAATACAGCTGTGGTAGTGGCTAATTTACTCCTGCCATGCAGGTTCTAACACGTCCTGTGTTATCATGCCAGAATTGCTTTAAAGTTGGGGTTGGATTGTATGTAATTTCGATTGAGTTTTCGTTTGCTGTATAACTGTTGAAAAAGAAATCGCTAGTTTGTGTGAAATTTAGGATAAGAATGAAACAAATGACACTTCAATTAGTTTCTTACGCGAGTTGGCTCAAAACAGCAATTTCTTGCAGATAGGCTCCAGTGTTTGTTTTGACTGTTTCAAAATTGTCTTTGCTTTCTGAAGCAATTCCCTAAAAAGAGCCGAGAAAGAAAGAGATTTCTTTTCATATCTTTCACTGAGTAACATGCCGGTTGTAAGATGGGGGTCATTCTTGAACAGTTTAAAAGATTTCGGTTTCTCAAAATGGATCGGAAGGCTGCTCACAAAGCTGTGTTTTCACATATTTGTCAAGATCTTCCAACTGAGAAGTTCCGTTTTTTGTTGAAGGTAACAAGAACAAATGCTTCCTTTTGGCTTTGAGGAGGAGAACAATGTCGCCGCTCAATTTGCTTTGTCAAAATCTTTGCCATGGCTCTGATATTGACAATGTATTTTTTCTCAAGATCGGTCTGTTGATGGAAAGTTTTCCTTGCGAAGAAACAACACTTCTATCCATTTCTTGAGGTAATATTAGTGTCACTTCAGACTGGCAGAACACATTGAAATATACTTCCCTGGATCGCCATGTGTTTAACACACACACACACAAGTTTCTCTCCGCTCAGCCCGGCCTGTTCAAATGTAAAATCACAGAACAGTAGGCTAACCACAACGCGCACAGCAGTCAGTGGAGTATGTGTGGGTGAGCTGCCTGAAGGCTCACGCAATTGGCCGCTGATTGGGCTAGTTAGAACAGCGCGCGAGCGGGTTCTAGCGGTGAACGTTCTAGGAAGCGGAGTAATGCGGGGGGTTTGTGAAGAGAGGGGGGAGGAAGAGGGTGGGAGGAGGTGCGGCAGTATTGATTTTTTGGCTGTGTAGTGGTGTTTGTGTTTCGTTCTCTGTGTGTGCAGGTGTCGTGTTAGTTTGGTAGAGGTGTGTGTGTATGTGGTTGTATGTGTGTGTGGTGTGTGGTGTGAGAGAGAGAGAGAGAGGGAGAGAGAAAGAGTGAGAGAAAGAGAGAGAGAGAGAGAAAAGTTTTGTCTGTGTGTATTGTGTTGTAGGTAGTGTGTGGTGTGTGTGTGTGTGTGCCCGCCTCTCTGTCTGTCTGTCTTCTTCTCTGGTCTGTCTGTCTGTCTGTCTGTTTCTGAGGGGCACTAACTTAAAACTTGTCAGGGTTTCTCTCCCCGACGCTGTAATTAACTTTCAGCGAAGTAATCGGATTGCCTGGTGCACCCACCGTGTATATGGGCGCGTTCAGCCCCAACTGCTTTTCCCTGCGTTACTCTATGGGGCGTGTTCAGTCCTGGCTACTTTCCTTACGCTACTCTCTGAAAAGTTTAGTAAATTAGTATTGAAAACGGATAACCCTGCACAGTATGTTTGTTTGTAGATAATCGTTATTTTTTGGTTATTGACGTCTTACTTGTCAGAGAACTGTAATATGCTGATTCTAGGGCACTTTCGCCCGAAAACTCGGTGGAGGGTGAAAGTGAGTTAGAATTAGTAAAATGCTGTGTGTGTGTCTGCCCGCCTCTCTGTCTGTCTGTCTGTCTCTCTCTCTGTCTCTCTCTTCTCTGTCTGTCTGCCGGTGATTCTCTCTCTCTCTTCCGCCACAGGAAAAGGCGGCTTTAAGGCCACTTTCGCCCAAAAACACGGTGGAGGGT